>WBMZ01003984.1:0-137057 GCA_013400975.1 Atrichornis clamosus
TCTAGCAAAACCATGACACTCACATACATATCTTCTTGCCTATGGCAAAATCACATGGAAAATTAATGAGGTGCTGTGTTGGCCAAATCATGACCTCTCTCTTTGCTTTAAAGTGACATACATTTTCTGCTAAAACAGTAATGACTCATTATCAGACTGAGAGGTACACTGATGTGAAATCCAACATGTTCATAATCCAAAAAGTTGCCAAAAATCCTTTCCAAACCAGGCTATTTCTGGCACTACATTAATTTTCATTTTAAATAGGTACTTCTACATTAAAGAGAATTGACAAAATACACATTTGAAAGGTTTTGGTGACTTCCCAAATTGGCAAATGAACGCCTTTAATTTCTGATTTACGCCCTGAAGTTGAACAATCCCTCAAAAGACTAAAGCAAAAAAATTCTATGGTAATTTACTGTAGTCTGTGTGTTTGAAGTTGTGCAGGATGCAAACTTAAAAACAACCATAAATTAATGTACTATGACATCTTTTTACACTACATTGGTAGTAAAATTGCTCTTAAAATGAAGAAAATACTACTCTTAGCTACCTTATTTTTACTTTATTTTTACTTATTAAAGGGCTCAAAAGTTAATATTAATGTTTCCCAATGACCCAGATGTGTAACAAATGTTATTGCTATGCTTCATTCAGTTAAAATAAGAAACTGTTTTTTAATGTATTTTACTTGAACTAATTTTCTTATCATGATTGTAAGTGTTTACTACGTAACTATTGACATATCAAAAGGCATTGAGGCACAGACCTCAAAAATGCAGATCACCAAAATGCTTCCGTAAAGTCAACAAAGACAGGAAGTTGGACTCTGTGGGAATCTCCCAGTCATGCAATGCATTCACTGGTTTTCCCTGGTGAAGAATCCACCTGTGAAGGAAGACATGATGTGTGTAAGAATGCAGGAGGAACTTCTTACTGAAGAAAGGGAAACAAAAATCTTCAAAAATTTGGTGAATACATTAAGATATTTGTGAAGGAAACTTATCATTTGGTGTAAAATAGTGAAAACTCAGCAGAACAACTGTCGGATTTTTAGAAAATAAAAATGTCCTCTGATAGACCAAATGTTGGAAAAGAAGACTGGATTTTGGAGATGTGAGATCTTCGTCAAAGGGAAGCTTTGAAGTTCTTTACTGTGGATTTTTTTTTTTTTCTGAAGACAATCATTATCAATTGTTTCTCTATACTTGAATAAAATAGATTATAAAAATCTGCTCAGGAATCATCAAAGGAAATTTAGGTCAGTTAAGAGTCAAAACCCAATGTCTAATACTTAAAGAAGAGAAGTACTAGAAGTGAAACACTGACATTGTGAATTGCTTTCTTTTGGAGGCCCTTTAAAAATAGAGTAGACAAATATACAGCCTATATATCCAAGACATATTAGTCAGTCTTTCGAGGTCCCTTCTAGTCCTATTTGGAAATTCACTTAGTGGTATGGTTGAGCTCTGATTTTCAAAAACACGTTCATATGAGAGTTTCCTTGTTCTCTTTTCCCCTTTTTAACTAATAGCTCCTACTTTCTGATTTCTGCAGTTTTTTGCTGCTATCAAAAGAAAATTAAAAATTTGGTAAAATTTTAATGCTGTAATCTACATGCAACAACTGGAACACTGTTAAATTATTTCAAGTTGTTCCCATAAACGTGAAACATTGACAGTCATGTGACCAAATCCATCCAAGTGATATGTTTTTGCTGAGTGTACAGATTCTTGTGTGAAAGCCAGTATGTTGTGAAGGAGGGAATGAACAGATTTATACAACCAAATTTCCAGATTGAAAAAATGAAACACACCAAGAAGAAACATCACTGAGGGGCAAAAGAGAAACTCTTTACATAAGGTGAACTAGTACAGAAGATTCCAGAAGAAAATGTATCATGGAAGAAAAGCCAAAGAAAGGGTCAAAAAGTAAATATGCTTTGTTTTGTTTTATTTCTTAGATGACTGACTGCTTCTCTGTTCTCTAAGGTAGAGTGAAATGCCTGAAGGAATTTGTGTTAGTGCTTGAAGAACAGCTTCTCCACTATTTTAAGGCTCCACTCACCAATTTAATTTTGTTATTTTAAAGCCAAAGATTGCGTGTATCTTACACTGCAGATATCCTAATTATAAAAAGCAATCTCCAGATATTGCAGACATAACTTCTAATACAACAAACTGTATGTATATATATATATATCTGAAAGAGAAACCAGAGTACTGAGTTTTGAGCTCACAATGAAACTCACAAATTCCTGCCCCTGTACTGCCTTTACCAGTTCAGCCACATGAATTTTAGGGCAGTTCACACTAAATTCGAAGACTTTTGACTACACGTCACAATTAGGAAACTCAGAAACTTAATGGAGAAAGACCTATCAGAATCCCTTTTTTTCTAGAGCTCTATCATTTCTCATGTGCCTCTACTGAAAGCAACACAGCAGTGTTTGATATATGGATAAAACACTGACAAACCTTAACTCTGTCTAGATAAATAAAATATTATAACTTAAATCTTAAGGACTAAGCTTCACTTTACATCAGCAGGTACCCAGGACATCACAGAAATGCATGTTTGTAGCAGGATCTTCCCATTGATCAGTGTCCTTCGCTCCCTGCAACGTCAGTGCAGGTCATGTTACCTTGCTCCCTTAATCCCATGACAGCATGCCAGCGGTCTAGCCTAGACCCCTCAGGCACAAGTCAACCTTCAGTGAGGAGACTTCTCACCTCCACCACATGCTAATCAAATAAAGCAAATCCTCTCACCTCCACCACATGCTAATCAAATAAAGCAAATCCTCTCACCTCCACCACATGCTAATTAAATGAAGCAAATGGGACCACTGCTGATTTTTAATTGTCAAACAGAATTCTGCGATTAGGAACTGTAGTTCATGCACCGGATTGGACATACTGATCATCAAGGCGTGTGAGATTTTGACTAACTTTTCCAATAAAAATAAAAAAACTAATCCTATTTTCAGTGTCAGAGTCAATTAAAGAACAGTTTTGTGTTAAATAATAGTTTTGTTTTATATACATCCCAGTCACCCAAGCTTAAAATCTGATTACACCAGTTTTTGTGGTAACCCATTGCTCATGGTTGAATAAAAAACTGATAGGCAGCTCAGCCACTTTCATTAGATAGACTTAATATTTGCTTAACTTTCAGGAACCCTGTTCAGATTTGCATGGACTGGCCATTGAATGTGCCATTCCTAATTCTTTGTGTGATGAGTGTTGGCAGCTCTGGACTCTCTGCTCCTAAAGCCTACTTCCTGGAGCCACTGAATGATACAAGCATGCCTAGGGTTAGAGTGGAGCCACCTGTATTCCATGATATGGAGACAGATGTTCCAGTTATTGGCCTGCAGCTGAGGAGCAAATTGGGCATGGAGAGATAGAGAGAACTGTGTGATGTGATGGAAAGATGTATTTGATGTACATATTCTCCTCTGGTTTCATCCAGTCCTGCATCCACCCATCTAAACCAGATTAAAGCTCCTGCTTCAACTATGGAATGAAATCTTATCTCTGCATAGAATAAAATTTAATTTCTCAGCATTTTACAATACCTGTGGTTTAAGAACCTACTTTGCATATTTTGAATAACAACATGGCACTTTAGTGGTTTATGGTTGTTTCAGGTCATAAAGCGTAATTTAAAAGTGAAATTTCATTGGGAATATTAAAACTCAAGAAATTTTTCATAGGGGACAGTGTAGATTTTAAATTCAATTAGCCATTAACACTACTGGTGTTAGCATTTTATTCACTGTAGGCTGTTTTGTAGTTCCTCTCTTATTAGCCTGTGATTGTGATCTCTCTGAGCAAACACATTTGCTTGTGTCAGACTTACCATTATTTTTGCCTTTTATGAGACAAATCCTGGTTATATCAAAGGCTGTTAAGAATGTTCCTTTCCTACACTGCAAACCCAGAGAATTTTATACTGCTCTGTAGTGCTGCTAGAACAATGCCCCAGAGAGGCGTGAGGTGGCTTTGAGTCAATCACGCTAATTGTTTCTGTATTTTGCTAAGCTACTGCTATCTTCAGTTGCAATTAACATGACATCTGGCAAAGCACTGGGCTGGAACATTGATTATTCTAATGTTTCTCATTAGTAATCATTAATAACAAATGAATAATTAAACTGATTATCAATTAACCTCTGGCTAAGGTTTTTGACACTATTTTTCCTCTGTAGAGACTCACAGCGTGTACTGTTTAACTTGCTCTGATGTTCACTTTATCTCCCTTAGAAAATAAAATTGTATTTCATTTTACTCTGGAGAAGCATAATGTGTACCCTCTGTTTCAGGAGCACAGCAACCAATGTGCTCTATTCATGGAGACTGTATTTGCGTTCTATTTATATAACCATTGTGTGATTTTTTAACCCTAAGTACTTACTCACACAAGGATATAAAACTCTACTTGAGTGGGCATCAGGGTACGTAGACCATAAATAGGGTGAGGAAGGGCAGCTGATAACTTGGCAGCAGTTATGCACTGTACCCTAAGTGCTACCTCCCAGAAAACCTCTCTCTCCTTCAGGACATTAGAAAGGAACATTTATTTCTTACCAGTAACACCTTTCCTGGGAAACTATTTCTGGTGAAACACTATGATTTTGTCCTTGGTGTGTGGCTTAGGCAAATGAATTTTGCTTAGCAAAATGACTCAGCTCCCTATAATTTCCTATTCTCACATGAATATAACATTTAAGACTAAGGAAATATCATGGTGGTCCAAACTAGTTGGTTTTTATGAATAAAATGTAACCAGGGTACATCTGCAAAGGCTAGATATAGGAGAGGAAAGGGGAGAAAAAGGAAAAGACTACTTGTGATTTATTAACTTTGCTGCCTCTTATCACTGATATTCCTGACAGTTACATCTTCCATGAATGAGAAACCACACATATATTCATGCTTACAGTTTTCTGGCTAGAGCTAGGGGCTTGTACTTCCTGGAGTAAAGAATGGTATTTCATAACCCAGAGATGACAAACTGCCTACACAATCAAACCCCAGCTTTCATCTGTTCTCATGTTAAAGATGACCTTCAGGAAGGTTATGGCCGCCTGGAAAGATGGATGTGGAGTGGGAGAGAGAACTCACAGTACCAGCGAACACCTGGGGTGCATCAGAACACATTAAAGACAGATCTGCCTTCTGTCAACCTGAGACCAATCTCTGTGAGCAAAACTGTGTGGCATAAGCCAGTGACTACTGTGAACTACACCCTGTACCTCTTGCCCTAAGGAATTGTAGGAGTTCAGACTATTCCCAGGTATAACCTTCACATTGGTTTCAGAGGGGATTCATGACATAAGATAAACATTTCTAATGTTCTAATGTTGGTCCAGTACCCACCTATTATACCAAATTATTATCTTGGATGATATGATGGCTTTTGAGCAGTTTTGAAAAGGAAGAACAGATCAATCTTTATCCAGAATCCAAATGTTGAAGCTGAAAATACAGCTATCAGAGAGAAATATTGACTTGTTAAGCCGCTGTGAATGGCTGAGTTTGAAATATAAGTAGAAAACTGCTCCTTTTTTCTGCTCATGGATGAGGAGGAAGCAGTAAGCTGATGATCTGCTACTGAGTCACTTCTGCTGGGAAGATGACACAACCAGTAATTAACTTAATTTTGCCTCTGAAAGCTTTACACACCAACTGGCACTGCCCAAAGTGACCGAGCTTTAGGAAAATTGATGAGTTCTGAGATTTTAAAATCTCCTACAAAAATTCAAGATTTAGGTCCTTAAAGATATTGAAAAGAGGACCTGCAAAACCATGCCACCTTAGACTAATGAAATGCTACTGGCTATGTCATACGTAGATGTGGCACTTCGGGGCACGGTTTAGTGGACTTGGCAGTGATGGGTTTGTGGTTGAACACAATAATCTTAGAGGTATTTTTCAACCAAAGATTCTGTGATTTTGTGGTTCAGGTACAAACCAGCATAAAGAAACTGGCCATTTCTCTTGCCATTTCTAAAGCCTCAAGCAAACAAAAAGGAAAGAATTTTTGCCCAACATTTTTAGATCTAGTACTCCTAAGGAACATGAATCAAACTCCTAAAGCTGCAAACACATGGAGAGCCGCAGGCTTTACTTTGCCAGAGAAAACAGAATCAATGCAAACCTGTGCACAATTCTTCAGGTTGCTAAATGCCTGATGTCTGAAGCTCTTTTGTGTCCTTAACACTTCTTATTTGTCAAAGAGTCAAATATAAACTCCTGCACCTATTTAACCTGAATATTTAATAATTAAAAAAAAGGACAATAATTAATGAGCTCTATTTTCTTCAGGAAGGGAGATTTTTTTTCCTTAGAAATTCCTCATTTCTAAATATATCTGAGCTAACATACTCTTTTTCTGGTAAATGTTAGGGTTCTGCTGCATCTCTGCTTTAAGATAGGAATCAATCCAGTTTATGTAAAAGTGCTTTTTCTTTAAAAGTACTCACTGACTAATTTACATGAGATATTTCAGGCTGTAGAATTTTTATGAAGAATCTGTTAAGCTTTGTGCTGACATTTGATTAATCACTTGTTTTTAACAAGAATATTGGCTTATTCTGTCGATGTAACAACTGATGTGGTCAAATATTGATGAAAATGCTGGTGTAAAAATCTCTTAAATCATTTAATGATCAAAGGACAGAAACAAGTATATTTAAAACCCAATTAATTCCATTCTAAACCAGACATATACTGAGTGAAATGTGGTCAAATGGCTCATTCTGCAATATATTTTTCTTTCTTCATTCTATAGGAATTTTCACACATGTACAGCAAATAGATCTACAGTTAGCTGATGTTCCTGGTATGTAACAAGATAATAATGTCTCTAATTGGGCAAATGGTGAGTATCTGCTTTTGAACAGAGTTCAGGAGGCCAAATTGTCCAAATGTTATTCTATCTGAATAGAAATGGCTGTGTCCCACTTTGAAATGGTGTAAATGGCCACAGAGCATGCAAAGTAGAAGACCTGGCACACTTTTATTCATGTCTCTTCTGCTCAGCCAGCTTGTAGTCATTTTGATTCATTGCTTTCTGTAATCTTCAGTATTTCAATCTTTGTAGTAACCCCAAGAATACAGCTGAGATTGCTTTCAGTTCTGTGTTTAATGTGAAGGACTTAACAGGATGCCATGGATCATTACAATGACATGAGACCCTCCGGAAATGTAAAGTGATGTGTTTTGCTTGCAGCCATGGTTAAAGAGACTATAACTGTCAGATGAAACACTAAAGAAAGGAAGATAAGAGCAGTCTGTCTCTCCAAATGATGTTTAAACAGGAAAAAATATTGCTGATCTTGTGAATGGAATTTATTTATTTATTTACAGCTTTGAGGAATGGGTTGAGTGACTAAAGACCTGTATCAAGACAGCCCTAAGAACATATTGAAGGGGAGTGTAGAATTTTCTTTCTCTTTTCTTACTTCCCACCCCGCTCTCTCACACACATGCACACACACTACCTCCTCTAACTCCCCATACCCAGAATAGTGCAGACTTGTTCCTCCTTTTAGGTTCTTCCTGCCATTCCACCTATTTTATCCTTATTGTACAGCTGAGGACAGGAAAAGAGAAAATTAACACAGGTCCTACCAATATAGAGCTATTAAATCTGAGTTGATGCAAAACCCCAGAATTCAACAAAGAGAATAGTAAACAGAACTTCCTATCAGAAGCTGAAATCTCAACTTTCACCTGAAACAAAGGTGACTAACTAGCAAAAGTAAATAACTAGTAAAAGTAACTATGCTCCCATGATTCAAAGTTAAGAGCACAATTCTTGGTACTGTTGTACTTTTATGCAGGTTTGGGATGCAAGATAATAATGATATTCTTAAACTGAACAAAAAGTTAACATCTTCTGCATATCTTATTTTAAACATCAGAGAGTAATTTTTGAGCACAGGTAACACCAAAAGGTATAATACTAGAAAAGTCCTGTAAGAGTATCTTTCTTTCTGAGGACATTAATACAGAGCCTTATGTGTGTGTATTGTATGTTGAATAAAATTTCAAAAATTCAAGTGACATAAAATTAACATATAAATTAAATATTTTGTCCTTACATTGATGCAGAAGGTGCAGGTACCATCTGGGGCCTCAAGTGACCCATTGTAGTGGCTGCGTAAAGGCATAAGTTTCCCAGAAATTATATAGAAGTGTACAAGGGAGGATCACATCCTACTTAGTGATTCTTCAGCTTCAGGGATCAAAGGATCAAATGTTTACTTTGCACCTGGGCCTTTCAATTGGAGACAGGAGGCAGGTCCAGACTTATGTGCTAGGATCAGGAGGGAGATACTGAGACTGCTTCTGTCTGCGCTCTCACCAACAGCCATACTGTAGAAAATAAAGTCTTAGTTTTGCCTTCCTACCTTGCACTTTGAGACATTTTTTTCTATTACAGTACTTTAGAGCAGGTGAAAAGAAAAAATAAAGGAATGCTTTCTTACCCTTTTTTCCTTTGTCACTTCAAATATTCTTGTTGCTCTTTTCTGATAGCAATGACCATAGGAATACATAAACTGAGTTCCCCACAGTTTCAGATTTCTTAACTTTGTTCAACTGTTTAATAGAGCAGTAGAGGCCTACTCACACTGTTACTATTTTGTACTTGTTTGTTCCAGCTCAATGAATTTAGCAGGACTGCATGACATATTTTGTTTCTTCTGGACTCTATCAAGAATTTTCCATGTGTTCAGGGATTTTCATGCATGTAAGGTTATAGGACATGAAGAACCTCGTCTTCTCTTTAGGCTCCATTATTTAACACTCATGAATCTTCTGTTAAAATAACATATAGAATAATGTTATAATTTTATAAACATATAAAATAACATATAGAATAACATATAGAATAAAAACATTTTTTCAGAACACTTCACAGAATGATGAAGTTATATTTGGCAAAATTACATGGTTAATGCTATAAAGGCATACATTGCAGACAGATGTTTGAGTCTTAGAAGGGCAATGTAAAAGAAAGTTTTGTCTTCTTGAGGGATGGTATCAGGAATAGAATGTGAAAATTGAGATTTCAAACTCCATTAGATATTTTTACAGCCATTACATAGATAATTGTAATTTAAAATATCAGAATATAGGACCATATTTGGAAGGAACAATCATAGGTAATTCTTACCTTCTTCTATCTACAGCCTCCTTATACATGTAAATTCTTCACTTAGGCTTGGCAGAGTAGCTGTACAGATGAATAAAGAATATGAAGGATATCCAGTCTATGAACTGGGTCTAGTGACTAGCATTTAAATTCTTCTTTCACTTCTACCACTTCCACCACTTCCTTTTCTCTACCCTTTGCATTTCTAAAAGGTTAAGTTTTGCCATTCATAACACTTAATTTGTGTCTATTTCCCATTATGAAACTGATCTGACAAATATCCTTTATTTCAGCAGACCTTAAAGTCTGACCATCAGTGCCCTGCAGCACAGAGTGTGTGCTGTTCTTAGCACTCATTGACTTGTAAAGGCACACAGGCAGAGCATCACTGGTGGGAGCTAAGGAATCTCTGCTGTGTGTGCACACCACACATGGTGTTCATGCTGAGGTCTCACGGACAGGCAGCTGTGCAGCTTTGTAAAGAGACACCGCAGGGGAAGGCAGGTCTTCCTGCCCTGCAGCAGAGTCTTTACCTTTTCTCTCCCACTGAACCCTCCTGTCCATGTGAATAAAACGTGAACTGGTGGCGATGTGGAACTTAAGGTTATTAAGCAGCAAAAATAAAATAATAAATAAAATAATAAATAAATAAAAAGCCCCCCACATTTAATCCCTCTTAACAGTGGGAAATAAACAGATTTATAAGACACTTAAAGAAAGCAAAATGTGGAAGGGAAAAATTGTATATTCCAGCTTGTCTAGCAGTGCATATTTGACATTTTTCTCAGTCTCACTTTCATAAGGACCAAAATTCAATGCAGATGACTTTCACTGCTTTTATATTAATGAGAGATATCTGCAGTGAAATTAATGCTGTAGAATCAAGAGTGTGAGTAAGCAGTAAACAATGATATTACAGAGGGCAAAGGGATCTTTCCTAGACTTGAGTCCATTGAAGTAAAATCCACAAAGATAATACTGCTAACAGTATTTTTGATTCACTATTGGGAACTGATTATAGAAGGATTTGGAGTTATTACTTGAAATTTCCTTGTTGAATTAGTTCCACTTCCAACTGATGGCAGCTGGAATAACTCTTATCAAGTTACTAGGGTATCAATGCCAAATACTTGCAATACCTTATTGTTTGTTTCAGAGCTTTATTAATGTCTATATGCTAATATACTTAAACTTGTCAACCATATATTAACATCAGACAGGTGCAATTGTACACCAAGGGTTCAGTTAATCCTGGTGAGGAAACCAACCAACCAGCCAACCAACCAACCAACCATCCAATCAACCATCCAATCAACCAACCAACCAAAGCCCAAAGAGAAAAGGACCATATGCCTGGTGAAATACTGGCAGGAGTTATAAATAACTAAGAAAAGATAAAAATTGAAGTCTTCCTTTGAAATAGAAGACTTCAGAAAAACTATAAGACCTTCCATTAAAAGCCTGCAATAACTAGCCAGTGTCTTTCTTGTAGGGTGGGGTCCAAAACTGGACACAGGATTTGGCCTCACCAAGTGCCAAGTGCAAGGGACAGTCACTGGTCCTGCTGGCCACACTATTGCTGGTAGGGTTGATCATGAAGAGTCTTCTGATGGCTCTTCTTGTTTCTTCCCACATCATTTCCTGCAACTGGAAGGATAGAGGAGGACACTACTTGTACTCCTAATCCCTTAACGAGTCATCCCAAGACTGTGGAAATTTCTCTTGATTGCCCTTGGGCTTCTTGCATCTTCATTGTTACTTCCTGAAAAATCAACACCCTGATTTCAAATGCTGCTTTTGGTCTGCAAGCAATAATTTTGTATTTACTGTGGGCATTTGTACCAAAGGTTTGGAGACTCCCATGTGTATTTCACAAGAGTAGCAAAAAGAGAAGCCTCTTCAGAGACTTTTGTAGTGTGGTCTGAGCCTTTCCTGTTGGACTAAAGTTCATCTACAGCATCAAAAGTTTTTCTTCTACTTTCTGTAAAAAAGCTTTGGATACGTAACATAAAACTCATTAAAAACCACTATTTCCTCCCTCCACACAAAGGAAAAAAAGTCTGTATCTGCCTAAATACTTAGAGGAAGAGGTACATTAAATAATACAATTGGGAAGTTTTAATGCAGGCTAGTGTCCTGGCTAAAGCCAGGCTGGGATCCACTTAGATAATTCCCCATGAGAGTTAATTATCTACAAGCAGAGGTTCCTTGAAAAAAGGAAATCAGAGAGCTGTTCAAGCACTTAAATTAATTGATGTTGTATTTAAAACTTAAATTTCTAATAGTACCATCTGTTTTGTATCCCAGTCTTCTTCCAACCAAGGGAAAAGATAAGGAAAAATAGGAAAAAAGTACTTTTAAAAAAGTTATTTTCTAGGTTATTTTTCACTGATTCACTCAAGTGTTATATATTTATTGCAACTTGATCCATGATCTAAGCCTCACCAGTAAAACAAAGTAACTTTATTTCATGATCATGATCCCTCCTTATCAAGACGACATAATAAAAATTGATTAAATTTAAGAATTAATATCAATCCCATTCCTAGCTGTCACATACACACTGACTCTGAGAAAGCATGTTCCACACTAGACAGGAAATGTGATTAGGGAAGTACAGAATATTCTGCTTTTCTCTTATACTTGACTTCTGCCATTTTTAGAATGTTTGGTGAGGCATGGCAAATACTCTGTGAAACAAGCAGCTCTTGCATAATTTCTATTCTATGCCTATTCCCTGTATAATTTTGCTGGAACAAAATTTTTTAAAACAAGTGTAATTTGTTGGGAAGTAGATGACTCATAATTTGTAGAGCATATTTTATTTCTAAATAAAAGACTCTATTACTGTATGACGTAATAGACACCTCTCAGCCCACAGTACCAGCTACCTTAAATATGAAAATATTGTTTTAAAATTATTTAAACTAAAACTTCTTTATAACATTAAAAAAAATTTTTAAAGCACATGCAGATGTACAATAAATCTGATATGTTGAGTTATAAAAACATCGTACAACCTGTAGTGAAAATAAGCTTCATTTCACTAGCCTATTTGCAACGTGAATCAATGCCATAACTGAATTTAGAGAAAAATTTGGTTTTAGGCAAGGTAATATTAAATTAAACATATACAGATGCTTGTAAATGGAGGAAGCCTTTGGAGATACTAAAAGAGTGTGCAGACTTTGTGAAGCATTCTTCTCATGGCTTGTGATAACAGCATTGGCTCAGATTTAGTCATCTCATGAGATTGCCTATTCCTGCTCTTCACATGAGAGTTACATTACCTTTCTACATTCATAAAAAGTATAATAAAGCAAAGTACACAAAGCTTCAGCAATTTAGGTACTACATGTCAACGTGACTTCCCACTAACTTTTCTTCCTTTCTTGAGGTCTTAACTGTTTATTGAGATTCACATCTGGAACAAAGTCCCCACCAAACTTGTCCACCATCATCCATCAATCTCTAAGGGGCACATACCTGTCTGTATCATTCTGGTAAAGTACTTCAGAAGTGACACCTGTGGAAGAAGTAGTAGAACAATTGTCACACCTTGACCACAGGAGCCTTCTTTTGTTTTGCTAAACAAACCTGAAATGAAGTTCTTCTGCTATCACTGATCAACTATTCCACAGCAATTATTTTTTCTTTTCTTTTTCTTTTTTTTTTGCATGCCATAATCCATCCCTGAAGCTGCCTGTCCCACCATATCTTCAGTAGGAGTCATTTCCTTCCATCTGCCATTCCTATCTTTCATCTGTCCTAGACTGCATCAAAAGCAGCATGTCCAGCAGGTTGAGGGAGGTGATTCTGCATGGCCAAGCTTTGGTAGCAGGGAAGCTACAGGGGTGGCTTCTCTGAGAAGCTGCCAGCAGCTTCCTCCGTGTCTGACAGAGCCAATGCCAGATGGCTCCAGCAATGGACGTGCCACTGGCCAAGGCTGGGCCAGTTAGAAATGATGGTAACATCTCTGTGATAACTTAGTTAAAGGGAAGGGAAAAAAGTTACTGTGCAGTTGTAATTGTGGTCAGAGAAGAATAGGGTGAGAACATGTGAGAAGAAAAACTCTGCAGACACCAAGGCAGTGCAGAAGGAGGGGCAGGAGATGCTCCAGGTGCTGGAGCTGTGATTCCCCTGCAGCCCATGGTGCAGAAAATGGAAAGGCACCTCTGTCCCTGCAGCCCATGGAGGGCATGGGGATGCAGAGATCCACTTGCAACCCATGGAGAAGTCCACACCAGAGCAGGTGGATACCCGTGGGGATGCAGTGAACCCATGTGAGGCCTGTGCTGGAGCAGGCTCCTGGCAGGGACCTGCAGACCAATAGAGACAGGAGCCCAACCTGGAGCAGGTTTCCTGGTAGGACTTGTGACCCTGGGGGGACTCACACTGGAGCAGGCTGTTCCCGAAGGACTGCACCCCACTGAAGAGTGACCCACATTGCAGCAGTTCATGGAGAACTGTTGCCCATGGGATGCACTCACATTGGGGAAGTTCATGGAGAACTGTCTCCTGTGGAAGGGACCCCACACTGGAGCAGGGGAAGGACTCCTCTTTCTGATCAGTGGGAGAAACACCCTGTGATGAACTGACCTTAGCTCCCATTCACTATTTCCCTGCACCACTGGGGGAGGAGGTAGAGGTGGCAAAGAGGGAGGGGTGGATGAAGGGTGTTTTTAAGGGCTTATTTTACTTCTCATTATCTGGCTCTGATTTTGGTAGTAATAAATTCAATTAATATCTCTAATTCTAGGCTTTTTAGCCCATGATGGTATTTGCTGAGTGATTTCTCCCAGTCCTGATCTCAACTCATAAAGCCTTCATTTTATTTTCTGTCCTCTGTCCAGCTGCAGAGAGGAATGAAAGAGAGGCTTTGATGGGTGCCAGGAATCCAGCCAGGGTCAACACATTACATCTCCTCTCTGGTGAGACCCTACATTGTGTAGTGCATCCAGCTCTGGCATCCCCAGCACAAGAAAGACATTAACATGCTGGAGCAAGCCCAGAGGAGGGTCACCAAGATGATTAGAGGGATGGAGATCTCTTGCACGAGGATAGGCTGAGAGATTGAAGCCTGGAAAAGAGAAGACTTCAAGGTGACCTACTTGCAGCCATACAGGACCTGAAGGGAGCCTACAAGAAAGATGGAGATTTTACAAAAGCATGTAGTCACACGACAAGGGGGAGTGGATTCAAACTGAAAGAGAGTAGGTTTAGCTTAGATATTAGGAGGAAGGAAGCTCTTTGCAGTGTGCTTGGTGAGGCACAGGAACAGGCTGACCAAAGAATCTGTGGATGGCCCATCCCTGGAGGTGTTCAAGGCCAGGTTGGATGGAGCTCTGAGCAACCTAGTCTAGTGAAATGTGTCCCTGCCCTTGGCAGGGTTGTTGGAATTAGATGATCTTTAAGGTCCCTTCCAACCCAAACTGTTCTATGACTCTGTGATTCTGTGATTCCATGGCTCTGTGATCTTCCATTCACTATTGTTCCATCAATAGATAATAGACAAATACACCAGCTCTCGGGACACTGAGGAAAAGCTTCAGTTTCTGTGAATAAGTTTTAAAAATCTAAGAGAAGATGCAATCTACTAATCCCTCTGTAGCATCTGCTTTAACATAAAAACTTTTCAAGAAGCTCTAAAAGTTGAATAAATCATGCTCTAATGACAATCTTATGCGTAAATCATGATATTAAAAAATTTACCAATGTTTTGCCTGTATGGGAAATATATATAATCCTCCCCTTTTATCAAGGTGGCTTGCTGCTATTTTTGACAGCATGAACAATGCTGAGCTAAAGGGTAGCAAGACACACTTTCCCTGAATACTTACTCACTATGTCTTTAGCAATATCCAGAGAATAATTGCTTGAGAGATCCCTCGAGTGTCAATTTCAAGGCTAATAGTGAGCTGTGCAATAGTGTAAATATCCAAAACATATAGCTGAAGCAATATGTCTGAAATGTTCCTTCTCTTTCTATTTTCATTTCTCACACTGTTTTCCATTTTCAAGGAGAAATTTAATTTTTTTTTTAACTCTGTCTCAGTTGAAAGAAGCAGCAATATCTCTGATAAAGGAATGTGCTATTGGGAGCTACTTAACAAGCAAAGACTAAGAGCTCCAGTCTTCCTCTACTCTGTGTTGCCTGCAAGCAATACCACTCCCAGTTTTCATCTCCCAAACCCTTTTGAATTCTTAATTTCTTACTTATAAAGGAGAATCTAGATGTTCCTCACAAGGTTAGTCTTACATAAACAAACTCATAAAAACTTAAAAAATAATTTCTTTTGTTCTTTCATTTTTTAGCCTTTCTGTAGGCTAAAAACAGCTCCTGTCAATCTTCCTTTCTAATTTGTTTTTTGTTTTTTCATTAATTTCAGGTGCCACCACACTCTTTTTGATCACAGGTTCTTGAGGCATATGTTACACTCTCACAAGGAAGATAAACAACTTATATGAAGGGGTCAAGATGGCTAATACATGTATTCTGTAGGAATTTTTCTCCTGTCAAACATTTGTTGTGTTAGCAATTTTCCTGCTATTTTGAGTTCTGGTTTTTCTGCCTTCTTGTTAGACCTACCTGATTGTCCCTGTAATTGTCTTGTATAGTCTATGTTACAGAAAAAAGCTCTAAATTAGAGTTTTACAGACATCATAAATTATACTACCTCTACTCAGTTTCATTGCATCTATATATTTTGCTTCAACCTTGCGGCAGGGTCTTGTTTATCTTTGCTCTGATTTTTTTAGAAATAATTGAAGACCAGACTGGCTGGAGACCACCTGTCATAGAAAGACATATTTACTGAATGCAGAGTGAAAACAAAAGCCAAACTTCATGCCTTAGGAAGGTGGGGAAAGAGGTTCTGGAGTTCTTCTCCCTTCTGACTCCTAGTTTTGGGCTCTGTTGGCCTGGGCCATGCCTCCTTCTTTCCTGCTTCCCTATGGGGCCTGACTTACCTTCCTATTCAAAGAACTCTCTTCCCTCTTCCCACACCAGACCTACTTGTACAGTAGTTTTGAGTAAAAGGGGAAAGCCCAAGCTTCAATGAAGTGCTTAAAGGCATTCACCCAGGTTGCACAAGACCAAGTGTCAAGTGTTTTAGAAGGTCTAGAGTTAGAAGACCTAGAGGTGTGAATTCTGCTTACTTTTGTGAACAAAGCTCCTTCTGTATGTATGTGTCAGAGAGCGAACAGCAAAGCCAGACAGAACACGGAGCAGCATGAAACACAATTTTATTTTAATGTGTGTACCAGCTGTGAGCCATAGGACAGGGAAATGGAGACCGTTGCTTATATTAGTTTTGCTGAGAAATGGAGAGGGGTTTTGGACAGAATATTTACTCCTTCAAAATATATATTTCAGAACCCAGTGGAAATGAAAAGGCCCTGCAGATTGCACACATTTCCTGTCACAGACCACAGATGGTTCCTAATGGGAATTCATTCCCAGTGGGAAAAACAGGGAATTAGTGTGTGGAGAGGAGTGACAGGAAGCTAGTCAGCAGTGTCGCATATTTTAGGACAAAGCCTGTAAGATAACCAGCTTCCAATTTAGAAAAAAAAAGTAAGTAAAAGTATTATCTAAGCTACTTTAGGTCAGAAACTTTTCACTATGAGGAGCTGCTGAGGGAGCTGGGAATTTTTAGCCTGGAGTTAAGGAGGCTCAAGGAAGACCTTATTGTCCTCTACAACTAGTTGAAAGGGGGTTGTAGCAAGGTGGGGATTGGCCTCTTCTTCCAGGCAACTAGTGAAATGACAAGAAGAAATGACCTCAAGGTTCTCCAGGGGAGTTCAGGCTGCACATTAGAAAGAAATTCTTCACTGAAAGGGTGGGCATTGGAATAGCTTGCCCTGGGAAGTGGTAGAGTTACTGTTCCTGGAAGTGTTCAAGAAATGACTGGACGTGGCTCTTGGTGCTATGGTTTAGCTGATATGAAGGTGTTTGGTCAAGGGCTGGAGTCAATGACCTTGGAGGTATTTTCCAACTTTAATGATTCTATGATGCCTCCGTCCCTTCTCTTTTTCTTAAAGGCTTATTTCAATGGACCTACCATGAGCGCTCAACCTCTCCTTTGTTTTTATTTAAGGCTTATTCCTAAAATTAAGTATTATGATACATGCCATCAAGACTGAAATCATATTTGTTTACATTGAGACCTTATAACAAAAGAATACATTTAATGAAATATTTAAAGTGATTTTTAAAAAATTATTGAATATTCAATTAGTAAAATATAAAAAAATATGGAAAAGGAGGGATCTAGTGTTTTCTGCAAAGCCAGTTCTGAACACAGGCAATTACAGTCTTGAAAAAGATGCAGGAGATGTTAAGGTACTGAGTGTCTCTCCTTGCATTCTCTTAAGAATTAATGTGCAAAAGAAATCTGTAAGTATTTTTAAAGATATGTTTTGGATAACTTCCTATAAAATATATATGGCCACATGGTGCACTATATCATTAAGCTGTAGTATTTTACAGCAAAGATATATTTGTAAGAGCCAACCTGCAATTTAATCATAACTACAGTATTTCATTCTTAGGCTATAAATACATTCTTTATGAAACATGCAATTCTAATTTAGAATTTTAAGAGGACTGATTAAGCGCACAATGAAGTCAACAAATAAAAATCTTTGTCTGCAAGCTCTGGGCTTGACTGCCAGTTTAGGTAAAAATGTTTAAATCAGATAACATTTTTTAATGTGTTGCTTTATTTAAGACCACTCCACATCTTTTGAAACAATGCTGTGGAAAAGACAGCACATTTTTCGAAAGGGTGAGTATGCATCTGGGAGGGTCTTATATGACACATCTTTAGATGAAGTGCTAGGAAAATAAAATGACAGTCCATAAATAGAGGCTGGCATGCTGCAACAGAATAATGATTCTTCCCTTTGGTATTCTGGACAAAGAAGACAGAGCCAATTCAATCTGTGCTGCACTGCATTATGGCATATTACATCCATTATTTCAAACAAGCTTGATTAAAATATAATTAATGTGATGTTAGCTTGCAATTAATGTCTCATGAATAAGATATTTCATATTGTTTTTGTTTGTAATCTGTATCACAAATATATTTGATCAGTCTTGTATTTATTTAAACTTTTTCCACTTCCTACTTTTACTGGTAAGTATATTTTATGTTCTCATCTTCATTATTTGAGATTCAACCTCCCTGACCAAACTCAGAGAAAAGATGAGTCCAGGAAGGCTGGACATTTTCCAAGAAGGAAATCTTAAAGGCACAGGAGCTGGCCATCCCCATGGGTGGAAAGATGAGGTGTTGGGGAAGAAGACTGGCCTGGCTGATGAGAGAGTTTTGACTGGAATTCGGGAATAAAAGTCCAACTAGAAATTAATCTGGCAGGTGCTGTAAAGACAATACAAATATTTCTAGAAATATAGAAACAAAAGGATGGCTAAGAAGATCCTTTATTTGATGTGACAGCAAACATAGTGACAAAGGAGGTGAAGGAAGAAGATGAAGTGTTTAATGAAATAATAATTGACTTGACTAATCTGATCTACTTCTATGAGATGACCCACTTGGTGGATGAGGGAGAGGGTGTGGGTGTGGTGCACTTGGAGTTTAGTAAGGCCTTTAACAATGTTTTCTACAGAATTCTCCTGGAGAAACTGGCTTCTCATGGCTTGGACAGGTACACCCTTCATATGGTAAAAACCTGGCTGGATGGAAGGTCCCAGAGGCGGGTGGGGAATGGACTGAATCCAGCTGGGGCTGATCACCAGCGGTGTTCCCCAGGGCTCAGCACTGGGGCCAGTCCTGTTTAACACCTTTATCAACAATCTGGATGAAGGGATCAAGGGAAGTGGGACAGAATGGGACAGGAAGGGCAGGGCACGTATCAAGGGCCTGACAGAATCATGGAATTATGGAATGGTTTGGGTGGAAGGGACTTTTAAAGGTCCTCTGGTCTAAACCTCTGCCATGGGTAGGGACATCTTTCATCTGGATCAGAAGTCCAGGTAGGTGATGTGATTGATAAGATTTTGCATCTACTGACTGACTAATAAAAAGGTGGCAGAGAACTCTGGAAACACAGAATAGCACAAGCTCAACTCATGATATTTAAGAAGTGCACAAGTGTGGCTTAATTTGTAACTGCTTCTAATCAATATAGAATAAAACTACATTGTCCTTTATCTAAATACTTCATTGACCTCTAGTAGCAGAATGTTGAAATATCTAAACTACAGAAAAACAATTACACCAAAGTGCATCAATTATGGAAAATCTAGAATTCAGATAAAATACCTGATCTACAGTATATTAAGATACATAAATAGGAGAGGATTTGGAATATTGATTAAAATATTTCCTTATGTATTCTGCTTATAGTGAAGACTCCATGTAGTTGAGGTATTAATAAAGCTTTAAGATCTTTAAAGTTAATTTTGGGAGGACCAAAAATAGATTTTCCAATCCTTATCAATTCCAGCACTTCGTATAATTTAGTGCTATAAATCATTATCACACAAAATTTGTATCTCTGAACTTGTAGTCATTTTATATTCCTTTGTATCCAAATTATCTGAGGTCATACCATCTAAGAAAATGATGACTCAAAAATTAGTAAGACTATCTAAACAATTCCCCTAATTTCTTCTCCTTTGGGAAAACTTTAATATGGAAACATACCTCAGGATTTGTCCATGGTCCCTGTACAATCATCTGTCATGAAGATCAGAAAACCAAATTCTATTCCCAAAAGGAGAGAATGACACATTCATATTTAAAAGATATTTAGTCCCTTTGGAAATATTCTGTACAAATACCCTTCCTAAAAGAATTTTAGTGATCCTGAAATAATAGTTATCTAATAATACCTCTCCATCTCAAGTATGTATTAATTATCACACACAGCAATTTCAAAGGTTTTTCTGTATCCTTTGATAAATGCTGACTCTTGACAGTTGAATTAGAAAGTGCTTTGCTAAAAGTTAGCTGGTTTTGAAAATTGTTTTTTTAATAAGTTGATTGTTCCATTATTATACCCTTCCTCTGCCTCCTAGTTAATTCTCTTGTGACCATTGATTTACATCAAAATTTTGCTGATGGTTCAGGATTCTCATCTTATACTTATGATTGGTAGAAGAATGCCATACAATTTAGATCAGATTATTCATGAGAGGGAGAGATGAAATTCCTTTAGATGAGAAACAGAAGAGGAAAGCATTACTATACTGCAGTTCTTATAGTGCTGCATCATTTTGACACCCAGACCTAAAGGACACGACAGATGACTGAAAGCAGCTGAGTTATTGCATTAGGTGTGGGTGTCTGTGTAAGGCAAATTTCAATTTTAATATTAAATACATTGATTGTTCAGTGCAGGCCTTTTAAAATACTTTGCACGAAAGAAACAAGTATTTTGATATGATCAGTTGTTGATGACAAATGAACTGTTCATAGCTGATATGATTTATGGTGTCTGGCAAATCTAAACTTACGTTTGATGTGGAATACATTTTTGCCCTTGCCCTTTCAGCAGCATAATTGGGGAATACTTAAATGTCAACTTACACTTAAATATAAGTCTGAAAATTTACAGTTGTCTCATTTTATGCTTATTTTGCTTGGGAAAGAACTTTATTTGTTGTGAAGCTTGAGAAATAATCTAACAATACATGGAAACTTTACAAAATGGATATAAAACATTAGCCTTGGAATAGGAATGAACTTCTGGGCTTCTAAATAAAGTTATTCCTAAAGAAGTAGTTGTCAGTGGGGGTCTCAATTCAGTGCTCATTGTGTCTCCTTGTAGGAGAATGCTGAGTTTGTTCAAGTGTTAGTAATTCCAAACTGAGATCACATTAATTATACTTGATTGATAATATGACTACTGACCTATATCAAAGTATTCTATGGAGGAAGAAAATGTAAAGAACTTAAAATATGTGGAGCCTCTTAAAGGTGTTCAAAACTGAAGTAGCCTGTCCCAGAGTTTGCCGTTAAAGATACAAAATAGGAGAAAAAAAAAGCCTTTTTTTTTCGTGGCTGATGAGAGAAATATTCACTTTTGCTGTGATGGTGGAGAAGGGGTCTATGGCAGAGTGGTGAGAAGTGGTGAGCCGTGGTGAGTCTGTGAGTGGAGACTGTCTTAAGTCGCACAGACTTCCCCCTTTAAGAACTCTATGTTTCCTACTACTCCAAATCATGGGACTTTCCTGAAACACCTCCCAGGGGAACTGAATTTGTTTCCCCTACTCCCCAGCCAGCTGATGGACTTGCTGGCCGGTGAAAGGGGAGACATGAGGAGGGCTGAGTAAAGCTGGGTGTTCAAATGGAGCAGCAGCTAAGACTGCCTGGAGACTGGCTGCCTGTGCTGCCCACACCCACCACCTCTTCCGCTCACACAGCCACAGGTCTGCACCAACGCGTTTGTGTCTGGGTAGCATTAACTACTTCTACAATACGCCCCAATTCAGAAGACTGAAGTAAGAACTAACAGGTATAGAAGTTGCTTGTAATGTTGCTTGGGGGTTTTTCGGTTGTTTGTTTTGTTGGGTTTGGGTTTTTTTCTTTTTTTGGTTTATTTGTTTGTTTAGTTTTTTATTTACCTGAAGTGTAAAAAAAGGACACCCCTATTTCTGTGTCAAGCATCTTATTCATGCATCTTTTGGTAAGAATTTTCCCTAGAGAAGGTCTAAATTTGGTCTTTGAAAAGTGGCATATCTTGTTCACTGATGCTTCTGAAACACCTAGACCAAACATCTCAAAAGAATATACTAAATGAAAAATACAGGGAAAATAGCAAAAGATGAAGAGTGCCACTAATATTAAATAAAGATACTGAGATTTAGGTTAAGGTCAAGAATAATCCTTTCAAGGGTTTCTGTCCTATTCAGCTGCTTTTGTTTAAATTTTAGTCATCTGAGGCAGGGATCGGGAGATGGAGAAGAGAGGACAGTTTGGACTGATGTTGAAAAGGTCACCTTTCAGCAGCAGGTTGGGGGCTGATCTTTATAAATAACTATTTTAGTATTTTTGAACATGCTTAAGAAATTGGAAAGTGTAGGTTTTAAAACAGTCAGTGGATAACAAAATTAAATAAACGCTGATTCTCTTATAGATGAACTCAGTCCTGAAGGTTTTCTAGAAATAAACTCCAAATAAAGAGTCTTGGATGGACTGAGGAGATTACATATTTGCTAGAAATTTGAGGCAACAATTAAAGGGTGCTCTCTGGTTTAATAAGGCAGAACTATTGAAACAGTCCTTTCAAATAGAGTATATTTAGCAGTGTTTAATATTTTCAAGTTCATGATTTAACGGATGAACCATAGTTGATGACTCTTGTGCAGCTCAATAGCTGTTCAAATAAAGGAAAGAATAGCAGCAGTTTTGTCTAGTAACATGAGGGTAAATTCATTCTGGTATTGAAGCAGCTTTAAGGCTGAGTAATAATGGAAGGGGCATAGGAGAATGTAGAATACCTGCAAAAGAGGCAGTAATATTACAGGTACAACCTTGGATTTGACTGCAATATCATGTAGGAAGATTGCTCTGGAGGACTGGTAATCTATTAAAAAAAAAGACAACCGCAGACATAAAAAATATGTGTAGGTTGTATTACTGCAAATATATTTTAAAGCTTACTTTCATGTGAAAGCATTTCTAGAGAAAAGGATGGGTAAAGAGCAGAGTGTTCAGTCCTAATAGGAACGTCACTGGTGCTTGCTCACTGCAAAGGCAAACGTGGCAATGTTGCCCCCAAAGAGTATTAAATGTAAATGTAACATGTTCTCTGCTAATTTTAATTTGACAAATCAGAACTGGGTCTTTGTGCTAGGTTGCACACTTTGAAGTTTATTTCCCTCAAACCCACTTCCTAATTTTTAACTATTAGAAACATCTCTCTCTCTCTCCCTCTCCTCCCTCCCTGTAAAGAGGCAAAGACATTGAAGCACCTGAGACTGCTCTGATTAAAATGTTAATTATTCAAAAAATTCTAATTAGTTACAGAGGAGAATTGTGACAATTTTCCCCTAGGTTGTCAACTGACTGTTTAATGAAGGAAGTAATATCAGTTTTAGAAGAGGAACTTTGAATAACTAGACATCAGTGACAATTAAAACCAGCCATTTTAACCAGCATGAAAACACCAGCAACCCAGGTAGTGCACAGCTTGTACACAGGTGTGATGGATCTTCTAGTACAGTCTACACAGGCTTTTCACTGATCTTCTCTGTGGTACACTGCTTGTAAGGTGCCTCTAGAGTTTTTGGTTAAATCTCCAGAGGTTGGAAAGCTTTTGGCTAATCTCCAGAGGTTGGGATGCTTTCTCCATATGCAATTCTGAGCCAATGGTTTGGGAAGTATAATGATTCGCTAGTGCATGCACCAGGAGAAAACAAAGGACATGGTAAGCTCATTAGGTCCAAACTTGTGACATTGCATATCCTATTGATCCCTGGCAGTAAAATTTAAAGCTTGGGTTTCAGGTCTGTAGAAGGAACTATATTTCCACTGTGGTTCATGACATATTTGTGACATCAATGACACTACCCTTAAGGGCAAAAAGTTCTACACTGCATGCAGCCATGAGACAGAAAGATGACAGAGGATCTGACCAAAATTAATAGCAGTGACACCCTTTTTCTTGGCACAAGCCAGATTTGAACTCACCTAGTTGTGAGTGTGTGCTGGGTTATTCTGTTCCTGAATCCTCTGTGGTACCTCTGATTCACCATAACCTCTTGCATGTTTGGGCTCTCTGATTCACCATCTCAGGACATAAAGTTTATACTCATCCCCAAGCCCAAGGTTTCTTTGTGGAAAACTTACTGCCTCTGAAGCAGACTTGGGCCTTTGCTTGAGAGCCAAATAGACACTCCCCTGGAACATGGTGAGCACTTCACTGTAGCACTAGAGTAGTCGTCCTTTTGTTGTACTCCTGGAGATAATGTAAGGGACTTACTGCATTTTCTTCAAAATATGGAAGGATACAAGAAGAGAACCTTAAGATATGCTAACAGCATACAGAAATTACGTGTAATTTTATCAGAATATATAATAATTGCATATACCTGTGTTATATCACTACTGACAGACATATAAAAAGGGAGGGTTGTGTTCCTTTTTAAGGAGCTATACAGACATGAAAGGTTGAATTGAATATAATTTAAAAAAAAAAAGTAAGAAAAATTATTCTGAGAGGAGATGGATTGTGTTCAGGCCAAAAGAGTATTTCTTCAAGGTTTGAAACCCTGGAAAAGGATTTTTTAATAAAAGTTTTATTCCACCCATTATATTATTACTTATTATTATTATATCATGAGAACTGTCCTTACCACTCTGCGGTTACATTAACTAATTTCTGATAACCTCCAATAGCTGAATTGACATCCTCCCTTCCCCTCCAAATTGTTGTTAAACTAATATGTCAAAGAGACTAATAATGTCTTTGCTGCACTTATGGCCCTCTTGGACTTTCCTTTGTTAAGTACTTCCAATCCGTTTCTAGCTGATTCATTATTCATGGTGGAGAAAACCTGGCTGTAAGCTTAATTCACTCCTGTGATACATTCATTGAGATCGGGGGGAGTCTTAAAGTACCTAAAATCTGCTGCACCAGATCATAAAAATTTCAAATTATTGTGAATGTTAGTTTCCTTGCCCTAATTTTCAAGGCAGGTCCTGCTTTGTATTAGATGAGCAAATGCAACCCCAAAAGACATACTGTAGTTAGGTAATACATAGTCACTATGCAACTACTGCATTAAATTTTTATTAATTCCCCATTATGGTTATTCAAAAATGAAATATTATATGTTTGGATCATCAAACCAAGCTTTTCAGTAAAAAGCCCATACACTAAAAGAATGTAAGGATAAAAATTAAGAGCAAGAGACAGGAACAGTTGCTACAGGAAAATATATTCTGGAAAAAAAATATTTGAATCGGACCTTAAAGTGAGCTGTAAATGTCCTCCATGAACCATTTTATTTCTTACTGATGTTTTAAATCTCCATGCAGCATTTTAACACTTACTAAAAATCTAAATCCATAGCAGTAACATTAATGTGTAATCACTATGTGGTGTACTATATATCATAAAAGGTCCCTAAAGGTGGCATTTTCCTTCCTTTCTTTTTCTTTCCCCACAAGGATTTTGTCTTGTGGTATCTGATTTCATCATCCATAGTTAGATTTGTTATTTCACTGTATATAATATATTGTATAGTATTGTATTGTGGAATTAGTTCTTGAATAATATTAAATGCTTCCCATCAGCTAAAGATTTTTAAAATTCATATGTAATAGAATCATAGAATGAATAATACAGTCATAGAATGATTTGGGTTCAAAGGGACCTTAGAGACCATTTAGTGCCAACCCCCCCGCCATGGTCAGGGACACCTTTCACTAGACCAAGTTGCTCAGAGCCTCACCCAGCCTGGCTTTGAACGCTTCTAGGGATGGGGCAACCACAGCTTCCCTGAGCAACTGTTCCAGTGCCTCACCAACCTCACAGTAAAGAATTTCTTCCTAATATCCAATCCAAACCTGCCCTCTTTCAGTTTGAAGCCGTTCCCTCCGGTCTTATCACTGTCTGCTATTGTAAAAAGTTCCTTTCCATCTTATGACGTATTGTCATTAAGAATACTGCCCAAATTCATTGAATCAAATGACCTGGACATATTTTTTCCTTGCTGCCTGCTTAAAGAAAACAGGTGTCTGCTTTAAAGCTGCAGACCCCAGTTTTCAAAATTGAACTTCTATAAAGGCAATCAGTAAATCACAACCATTTGATTTAGGAAATACCTGAAATACTGATGGTGCTTACTGACATTAAAACTGGAAGAGAACCTAATATACTGCAGCTGATGCAGTACAGAGTTGTTTTGGCAGTAGAGTGCTTTTTTTTTTTTTTAAAATAAACAGCAGTGTTTATTATTCCCTATGTTTATACATTGTCATTATATGCAGCTTTGTCATTGCAGCTATAGTTGTATAGTCTATGGTCACTCAGATCAAGGAACTACATTTCAATTATAGCAAAACTGAAGAAACTTTTGAAGATTTTTGGGGAAACAAGCTTTTCCCCAAATTGTTACAATTTAGAAAAAATATTTTCTTTTCATTTGAATACTGAAAGCTTTCAACAGGGAAAAATAACAAAATATTTCATGGTAAGAGTACTTTCAGGATTCAATATGTTTTTGTTGGAATCACAGCTCAATAGTTTCTGAAGATTAGCATTCAACAAAGCATATTCAAAAAATACTTACAACAGAATAAATTAAATCACGTTATGCATGTTATAGTCTGTTAATTTCCAATTAAATTAGTACTATGTAATGAAAACGAAGGGAATTACTACATATTAGATATTGGTAAGTAGAGTAGTCTATTATTTTTCTGCAATAAACTAATTCTAGGTTATATTTTCTGAACTTCAGTCATTTGAAAAAACATTTTTCTGTAAAATTTGTCAGGTGCCATTCTATTTTCTTTCTTCCTCTTCTTGCTCCATGTAGCATAATTATTAGGTCTCTTCCACGTTCACAGAGTATTTCAGTGACTAGTGATCCTGTAAGATGCAAGGTTATTTTATACTTGAATAGAACAGGAAATTTTGTTATAACCCTACAAAAGCAGATTTTCCACATAGAGTTTACTTTAATAATGACGAACTTGAGGCAACAGGAATGGAAAATGTAGAGAAAATCAAAATAGCACATACATGCCAGAGTAAAAAAATTCTAAACATCAGGAAGTGGGAGTAGATGAAAGGTGACTTTAAAAGAAAATTGATTGAATGGGTTTCTTTCAACCCTGCTGTTTGCCTGCTGTTCTAAGCTGATGCTCACTTTGTTATTTTTTATGAAAGAATGATACTACTTGTTACAGCTATAAAGTGAGATAGGAACTTAAGTTAGCTTTAATATTCTCTGAAACAAGAACAATTAACACTCTGGAATCAGCTGCCCATATTTCATAAAAGCTGCTCAATGCCATATTAGAAGTTAATATTCTATGCAATTGTTTATGTTCCTTCTACTGCATGACTTTTCCCTTAATGTCATGAGTCATAGTCCTCAATAAAAGCAGTCAGCAGAAGAAATAAGTTGTGATAACCTTTGGCATAGAGGTATAACCTCTAAAACGTCAGGTAAATAGCAGCAGGATAGTAATCATCCTTGGCTACTTAAATCAGACAGAAAAATAATGCTTGACTCGGTAGGTCTGCAAACCCAATTCTGGTTGACTTCAGGAAAGCAAAGGTGTCTTACCCTAATAGACAATTTTGTGGTTAAAAGTTCCCTATGAACAGAGATTCCCAGAGATTTAATGAGAGTCAAGCATCTCTTTCTTCCTCTGTAGCTAGGAGTTTCTACAAAAGACAGGACACAATATTTAAGGCTGGTTTAATTTTTTTTTTTTCCTTGCTATTTATTATTCCTTAGCCAGCCTCATTCAACAGGAGACCCACAGGCTGACTCAAGCCCAGGGGATGATCTCTCCTTCAGCCCACTGCTGGATCCTTGNCAATATTTAAGGCTGGTTTAATTTTTTTTTTTCCTTGCTATTTATTATTCCTTAGCCAGCCTCATTCAACAGGAGACCCACAGGCTGACTCAAGCCCAGGGGATGATCTCTCCTTCAGCCCACTGCTGGATCCTTGGGATGGAGCCAGGAGACTGTGACTGCTGCTGGGGGTGGCAGCCAGACCTGGTGGTGCTACTGCCTCAAGAGCAGTGACAGGAGGAGGAGAGGGGCAGTAAGAACAGTCTGGTGACCTGGCTGCAGCGTGCAGCTCTTAGGGCAGGTCCATTCTCCCTGCACTCGGCAGGAGCACTGCTCTGGATTTCCTCAGCTCTAAAGACACTACTCCTGCTGATTCGAAGAAACCGTTTTCTCCTGAGCAAATGTCAGCTCTTTGCTGATTTTCTTGCTTACGCTCTGTAGAGATGCTGCATCATCATCTCTTTCATATAAAAGAGATAGCTGTCCTGTAGATCAGGAAGGGCTCTGCTCACATGTATGGAAATCTGAGCAGTAGTGGAGAAACTCTTGATCATTTCCAAAGATTGCAAAACTTTTTGGTTCTGCAATTGCAAGTAGTTATAAATTTATACTGCACTCATTATAAAATTAAACAGCTACTCATAATGATGAAGCAGGAAAAGGTCAAGGAAGTGAAATTTCACTTTCACTTCAACAAAGATCTTAATTCCAGGGATATCCCTTTTCATGAAAAATGGAGAAAAGAGAACATAAGGAAGAGGTGCTGAATATCCTAGCATCAGTGTAATCACTGGCAACATAAATTTGAGCAAAAACTTAATCTCTTTGTTACAGAGGGGAGATGGAGCCAAGGGGTAACGTTTCCCAATAAAGTCTTGTCTAAACACACACAGAAACAGGATTTTTTAAACAAAGCAAAATTATTAATGTATTTACAAAGGGTAAATCCCTCCTGTGCCTCCTGGCAGGAGGAACATCAAAACCGGGAGCGTGTGCAGAGACTGTGCAGGAAGCAGGGCTCTGACTTCTGTTCAGGTTGTCACATGAGAGAGGAGGAATCACAGCACATTTTCTGGCATGGGTGTAGGAGTGTCTTGTCAGCAGCTCCACTGCACTGCCCAGCTGGCAGTGCCCTGCCGGTCATTCTCTTCCTCCTCTCTCTCCTCCTCAGCACTGCTGGATGTTCCCCCCTGGCCGCTGCAGTCAGAGCCAGCGCTCCTGTGCCTGGGCAGTCAGGAGAGCCCAAAGAGCAGGAGCAGCATTTTGGCACAAGCCCAGAACCACCAGTGCTGGCAGGCAGAGAGGAGCACGCTTCCCTGGCTGAGTCTGGGCAGCTCCTGGCTCCTCTGCTCCATCTCCTCAAGAAGCCAAGCCATCTCCTGCCTCTACTGCTCCTCGTACTACTGCAAGAGCTCTTGGGTGACATCCTTCTGGTCACCCATCCCCAGTACAAGCACTGCAGGATACTCAGCACTGTCAGGATTTGGGTGATGCTCCCAGCCATGGCCTGGAGGAGCAGGAGAGAAGGTGCTGTGGTGGTTGAAACTGCCACTGTTTTAAGGTTTTTCCCCCCTTCGGTGTATCCTATGGTTCTGCCTTATGGTTCTCCCCCTAAGTTGATGTAATGGTTCATCTCCTGATTGGTGTACACTCCATTATGTTAATCCCTCTGTCAATCGTTTGTAAACCCTTACCCCAGTTCTGGAAAGTTCTCCCTTGTTCAGTTCCCCATTGGCTCTGGCTCCCTTTCTCCTCCCCTCTCCTTCCCCTGTTGGCTGTAACTCTGTCGCTCCACCTTGTCTCTGCTCCTGGACCCTCACCTCATTGGACTCTGTTGCTCTCTCCACCCCTTTCTACCCCCCTATAAAATCTTCTGCAGGAGGTGTTTGGGGGCTTTTTGTTACTGGAACGGATTGAGGTGGATTGTCATTGAACCTCAGAACGCTAAACGAAGGGCTCCTCCTGCCTCTTTGTGTCCGCTGGTTGCTTGGATCGTGTGTGTGCGTGTGCCTGCCTGCACACACCTTGCAGGGAGTGCCTGGTGTGTGCGAAGGGATTTGCAAATTCCGCAGGAGCAGCTTGCCAAGGGATGCTTCCTGGAAGGTCGCTGTGCCTGGATCTTGCCCCCTCACACCCTTCCTGCCTTGAGGAAAGGCTCTAGCGACAAGAAGGTGCTCAGCAGGGTTGGGTGGCAGGGAGGAAGCAGCTGGGGCAAAGGAGGCAGGAGACACAGGGGCCTGGGGAGGCATGGGAGAGGTGATGAGGGAGTTCAGAGGTGTCAAGAGCAAGGTTAGTGAGAATGTGGGGCTGGGACCACATCTCCAGCTCCCCTGGGCCCTCACCATGGCTGATAGCTCTGGGCACCTTTCCACCCAGCTCTGAGGGCAACATCTGCCCTGCCCATGGCACTCCCTGGAGCCTCTGCACCCTCACCTCGACCTTAGAAACATTTCCAGTATTTATGGCCTGCTCCATTCACTGCTGGCCTGAACTGGCACTGCCAGATGGGACGTGTGGTGACGCCCCTTGTGACGTGGCCTTTGTGGTGTCACTGGCATCAGAGCCACATGCTGACACCCCACCTGGCTGGCCATGGCCAGCACCAAAAATGCTTTGAACGTGGCCTTGTCTTCAGAAATTCTGAACCAGTCCTGTTCCCCTCAGTAGACTGGCTTAGTTTCAACTTTTGTTGAATTATTACTCCATGATAGACTAAATTTTAGAGTTTTAAATACAGCTGCAGTTACTTTTAGTCTTTGCGTTTTTTCTTGTTTGGGCAATGTGACTTTGCAAGTATTCCATACAAATATCCATGAAAAACAATGCTCTTTTTTTTTTTTCTGTATCGCTGTTGTCTTTTCTGTATGTATATGTACACTATCTACTATCACAGTAGCTACTATCTCCTGCTTATTTATGGTAAAGGGAAGGTCAGAGAGGCTGTGAGTCTCACGTCTGTTCATAACCATCAGGCTGATAATCCATATAACAGAGTCAATTTAAAAGAGAATTTCATCTCTGTTGTTTCCGGCATGAAACATTTACATAAGTGGCCCCAAAGTGGCTTCTGTGGCAGCCAAAGTGCATTGCAAACTAATGCCTAATTTCCGGCCAATGTCATTCCTAGGTCCCCTTCAATCCAGCAGCTTTCAAAATTTCTACATCCAAAGTATTTAAGATTATTTTATGTAGCATGCATAGATCAGCAATTTCTGTGCTGTGGTACAATATATTGTGCAATATTTATTTGTGATAAAAATATAATAATATAGTAAAATCAGTGGAAGGTATTCACATCACGTTGATATAGCTCACATTTAGTGAAAGCAAATATAATTCAAAAAAGATTAATGTGCTTGGCTTCAGTAACATCTACCTTGTTATTTGTCAGTTTTCATTGCTTTTTGCAACTCCTACTAGTTTAGTGCCATTTGAAATTTCACTAAGGTGAAGTTAAATCTTTCTGGTGTTTTACTTTCTAGTTCTCCCCTTGGAGAACAATCAAACTGTAAAATAAAATGGGTAACTACCTTTTAAACTAAGATTTCTCCTGAGGAATTCTGATACTTGACTAAAGAAAAGAGACTTTGGTAAAATGTTGTTTGATTTACCCCTTGTAATCAGTTGCAGTTACAAAACAGTTGCAGAAAAGAAAGGGATGTAGGATTGTTAGTAATATTACACTAAGGAGAAATTTGATTCCTTAAAATTTGTGTCTGTGATGCATAAAAATGGCGTGAAAAAGAGAAATGACGCTGAGCTTGTGCAAACCTGGAGCACTGGAATGGCACGGCACAGGGCCTTTTGTGGGTGTAAGCTGGTTCTCACAGAGCAGAGATACGCAATCCAGTTATGTGTGTGCTTATGTGAAAGGGATCACTACTGGGTTTGGACACATAAGCAGTGTTCATACCGTTCAGCAGTAAAGGTGGTGGACAGAAAATGGGACAGAAGATCGCGAAAGAATTGAAGCATACTCAGATTTTCCCTGATTCTTCTCAGTGTGTTCTTCTGGATAGATAGGGTGGCATGCAACAAAATTGGTGGTGTGAATTTCCATCTCTGCTAAATGCAGGAACCAAAGATGGTAAATTCCTAACTTTCTGGTGAATACATTGAGTAGCAGCACCATGGGACAGAAACACAAAATATTTCTACTTTGACAGTATAAAATACACGTAATTTCAGCCTATTCCAAACTGCATCTTTCTTGATGTGCCGACTAGGGCCCGTCTGGTGTCAGTCATGTGCTTCAGTGGCTATCTGTAAGCATGTATGCATATTCACACCTTCTAGCAAAATTACTGATACGAAGTGATTATGAAACTAATTGGGTCGTCACCCAGGAGGAAAAGCCTGTGATACTTATCAGATATTAATTTTCATCACAAGCTCTTAGTTTTGTCTGTAGTTCCCAGTTACAGTTGGTATAGCAAATATAACTTAACTATAGGGCGTGACTGATAAAGTTATATTCTATTCCCCACCCAAAATTCCTGGTGGAACTGTTCTAGACTGCAAGAAATAGTTAATCATAGGTTTTACAGATAAATTTTTAATGCACCACTGTACAAAGTCTTTCAGTGACGATCTTTGGAATATGATCTTCATGCTTAAATCATGAGAGATTTAATTTTGGACATCCTACAGAAGACTCACGCCCTGCATCCGCAACAGAGGTTACAACTGCAGGTTGTCTAGATATTACTGAGTCTATTTTACAGATACTGAAATAAGGTCATTTGCATGAATACCTTCCTAATTATTTATAGTTCTTGTCTTTAAATGTTCAGATGTCTTCAAGCAAAATAATTTCTGGTGCTGAAGAGGCTTGCTCTTCTATTCAATACGCATCTGAGAAATCTCTGCTTTCATCCTCAAATGGAAAAGACTCATTTTATGTCCATATGCTATATTGATCTGTTTTAATAGAAATCCCAGGACAGTCAGTTTTACGTCCATTTATTTTCCTTGCTAGGTATTGATTACTTTTATGGTAGCTTAAGAAGGTTTTGTCAGCTCTGACTCAATGTTTTTCAAACAAGAATTTTTCTGTGGGGGCTGTTATGTTCTATGTTTTTCCCTTTTAGGTTCTCAGTTTCATAAAGCTGCTTATGTAAGCTGCGTGGCATTTAAGATTTGCCACACACTCACTTCCTACTGCAGGAGGAGCATGGCAAGCCATACAGATATTGACCACAACAGCACGAGCTTTTTGATTGTCTAGTGGATTACCCCCTCACTGTGCAGGCAACTGTGTAGCTTGTGGAGGTATATTTTGAATAGACAAGTGGAGCCTGGTTTTCCAGACAGCTGGTGTTGAGCCCTATCAAACAGCATCATACAGAAGGAGTGTAATCAATTCCCTATGCAGTAGTGTGAATATCAAGAAAAAAGAAGTCACTTGTATCAACAGGTCAACGAATACTTGGTACTTGGTGTAACATCATGCTGATCTGAAAGTAGCTGCTTATTTTTAATCCTTGTGCCTTTGAGTATTGCATCAAAGGGAATAATTTGCTGGGGAATTAACTGCTTTGCCTGCATACTAGTTTTTTAAAAATTACATTGTGCCAAATAGTACTAAAATAATTGGATAGCTGACAATGTCATCTGTTGCAATAAATTTAGATAGTGAGTATTTGATCTAACTTAATACTGGGCATCAGATCAAGAACATTTCTCCAGTATCGCACTGATTTGCAGTGAGTGAAATCTGAAAATACAGATATATTACAACCGACTAGCAATATGTGAATGTAGATCTACATATGCAGTTATTTTATCTTGATCATATGGTACCTTAAGCAAATTTGACATACCAATTTAGGACTTTGGAATTAGTAAAATGAATTTGGATGTTATACCTATTCTGGTTCCCCTAGTTAGAGTTCATCTGAAAAACTGCTGTGTATACTAGTAAGGTTCTGCTATGAAATTGTTATTCCTATGTGGTTGCTAAGAATTTAAATATTTCTTCTGACACTTTTATTTGTGGGGGAAAGCTGGGGAAGAGGAGAGAAATTGTTCCAAAACAACAATTTGGTTTCAGGTTTTTCTGGAAAATAGGTTTTTAATCAAAGCCATGGAATAACTTTACAGATATATGATACTACATTTTGCAGTAATTATTGTGACTTTTGATTCCTCAATTACAGAGGAATTACACCATTCTTGTGTAAATCAAAATGTCTAAGTCCATATGTCACAAATGGACATTTGTGTATATTCATGAGATGATCGTGACTGTGTTTGCAGAGTCACCATAAAGCTCACTCTTCACTGGGGGCTGTTACATTTATGTCCATGATGTACAGCTTATTATGCATTTAGCTTTGCACGATAATAGATTTTCCTAGAATTCCCATCCATTTTTGAGCTAGCTGATGTTTGCTGTTCTATAATAAATCAAAGTAACTCATTCCTACTTTCAAACTAGAAATGGATTTTGTGAATCCCACTGGTCTTCCTAGCCACATCATGCAATGATTTTCTAAAGAAAGAAAAATATCTTCACATATCACATAACCTTCTGTTCTTTTTCTTGTTTGGCACCTAGCACTACTTAGTTTTGTTCTGGTTAAGCATTATCTGAATCCATAAGCCAAAGGATTCCCACATGGTTATCACGGTTCATTTTACCCTTACATTAAGGAACAAGCAGAGAGGCTTCCGGCACAGTGAAAAATTGCTGCTTCTCCTTCTGTGCTAGCTGGGGTGCACAGTGCCAGCGACTGACAGAGAGGTGTAAAAAGAGTGTCTGACCTGCCCTTGGAGTGGGTAAAGGCAGGTTGAGGGGGAAAAAACTGTGAGGCTCTTTGGCTGATGGTGAAAAATTTCATTAATGCAAATGCTGTGCTTGATAGAAAAGAGTATGGGATGCTTAGTCATGAATTCTTTTGCTGTGCTGTTCTTCTATCCATTAAAAAGCCCTCTTCCTGTAATCTGTGGATTTACTTCTTTCCATGTATTAACAATTACTGAAAATTAGTTATTCCATAGGAAGAGAGCTGATAGAACGCATGAATACCTGGCCATGAGGATCTGTGCAGTGGTCCAAAAATGCCTCCTCATTTATCTAATGTCATTGCCCAAAAGAGAGAGAAAAGTCAGAGAAAAGTCCGAATTTGTTCTTTGTATTTTGTACTCAGTTCTGGTGTTATTGATTCTGGTCAGTAAACTTCAAATTGAATGGTTTTTACACAGCACATATCTTTTTGTCAGGTGGGATTACTGTGAGAAGTGTGTAGTTAAAATTCTTCATGGCTTGGCAGAAAAAATGATTGAATCATAGAATGTCCTGAATTGGAAGGGACCCATAAGGACCATTGAGTCCAACTCCTGGCCCTACACAAGACAACCCCAAGAATCACACCATGTCCCTGAGGGTGTTGTCCAAACAGTTCTTGAATTCTGTCAGGTTTGGTGTTGAGACCAGTTCCCTAGGGAGCCTGTTCCAGTGCCCAACCACCCTCTGGGTGAAGAACTTTTTTCCTGCTCTCTGACCTAAATCTCCCCAACACAGCTTAATGTCATTTTCTCTAATCCAGACCTCCCCAACACAGCTTAATGTCATTCTCTCTGATCCTGACACCTGTCACTGGTCACAGAGAAGAGATCAGTGCCCATCCCTTTGCTTCCCCTCACGAGGAAATCATAGACTACGATGAGGTCTCCCCTCATTCTCCTCTTCTTCAGGCTGAACTGGCTAAGTAACCTCAGCCACTCCTCCTACAGCTTCCCCTAAAGGTCCTTCACCATCTTGGTAGCTTCATTTGACAAGCAGCACTTTCCCCTCGTGAAGTCTTGGTGGTTGTGACTGATGACTGCATTGTCTTGCAGTTGTTTTTCAATAACTGCAAGAATAGTCTTCATAATAAACTTGTCCATAATTTTACAATTCAAAAAAGGGCACTGCATAACCAACAACTCCAAAAGCAAGGTGCTATAGTCAGTAAATTGCTATCCAAACTAAATTTGGAGTAACCAAAATCTTCATCCAAGTATTTTGGGTATATAGTGTGTATGTGCAACCAAGCATGTCCCATATGATAGGAGGAATCACTGGTGTCCTTCTCGACCAGACCTGTTGGATAAAAGTGGTGGGAATGCACAGCAGTGAGTCCCTGACCCACCCAACTGATGCACACTCCTGTAAGATGTCATGTCACAACTAAAAGGTCACAAGACCTGAGCACTGAAGTGTGTACACTGCCCCCAAAAGAGACCTAGGAGAACCTTAGCTGTTCTGTAAAATAATTAATCTGATGTAATGCGCAGCCACATAGGGCAGAAGGGGTTTAAAATAGCTTCTTGCTAATAATCCTGTGTATCACATCCTTACCCTGCTTTTTCCTTGAAAAATTGCTACAGACACCATTTCTAAAGATTTGGATTAGGAATTTTTAATAGACTTCAGTATAACTATCTATATAGAGGAAAAAGAAATTATTTTTTTTCTTCTAAAATGTATTTTAATGTTTTAATATTTAAAATTCTTCAAAACATTTGCATAAATCTACTATGTTTTAGGCACTTTAATAACTTGTCTTGCAGCTATGCTAAATTATTTTAACATTATATTAGTCCCCTTCTCATTAAAATACACTGCCTGCTGAGTTCTCTGAACAATACCCTAATGAAAATGTTCAGACAAAATCTGGAGAGAAAAATTCTGAATTTCCTGTATAGAAATGTACTGTGATAAAGTTAAAACCTTTACAGTTTTGCATATTAACAGAAGAAAATTATGAAGACGTCCATTTAATGATCACATAGCTGCGCGTGGCTAGCTTCCTTCTGAACTACCTCCCCCCCACAACAGTAAGATGGATAATGCTTTTAAGTGGAATAAGGGACACACAGTCTTGTCTTGAGGGCTTTTAACAAAACCTGCAAACTTTGGTGTAAGTACAGTTTCATATTCTGCTTTCGCCTTATGAAGGAAGAAATACAGATAGCACATTTTCCTTTCAATCTTACTGCCAGCAATTTCTATCTGAAGTAACCCCATTAAAGAGTCTGGAGTTACTTTAAGTTGTATAAGAAATAAGATCAGAAGCTATGCGGCTCTTTACAAACTGTATGAATCAGAAATGAAGTTCCTGGATTTGAGGGGAAAAAAGATTCCTAGGGCCTGTGTTTGTACTTCTTGAAAAGCTTTCCAAAAGCAATTGATCTACTTAAAGGCTGGACAATAAGCCCTCCAACTAAGAATCACAGGACTTGATTGCCTGGAGTCCACAATAAAGCTTCCTGAAGAAGTTCCATATAAAAAAATCACCCCATAGATCCTGCTGACACAGGAGTGATTTAAAAGGCTCAAAAGCAACCTATAGACCCATTATTATTATTATTGTATTAGCTGAAGCTTTTGGTTATTTTTCCCTACTGCCATTGCTCAAGGTTCTGCATTGTCCACAGACATCTTCCTTCACTTGAAGGTATATGAGAATTTTATTGGTGGGAAAGAAACAGCTTCAGGCTTGTCTGTGTGCAAACCTCCTTGCATTACACTGCAGGACCTGGTACTTCACTGCTGAAGTTGAAAAGTCACGTTGCTTCCTGTCACGCCTCCACGTGAGCCAGGTTTCCCCATATGCCACAAGAAAGCAGACCGAGTAACAAGCCCTGTGCTTCTATTTCCTTTGGTGCTGACTCTACACTTTTCACTCTTTTCCTTCTGATAATTTCTATAGACTTTTTTAGTTACCCTTCAAACCTTTATCCCATTCTTTGTCTTTGCCAAACTGATCAAATCTACTGATAATCTTTTCTAGTTTAGAAAATGCATTTTCCAAACAATCTCTCCCAAGAATCTATTCCCATCTCCTCTCCAACTATCTCCCATGCCTAATCAGAAATATTTTCTTCTAAGTGGGAAGGTGCCAAGTCTTTTCATCAAATACTTACTAATATCCAGTTTTAGAGAACTGATATGAAAAAGTCTATGTGGTGAAAAACAGTAATACATAGAAATATTTAAGAATTTTTTGCATTTCTTCTTTGCCTCTTTTTTTCAATAGAGTGAAAAATAACACCTTCTGGAGGTCATCCTCTGTTGTGTGAAGACATGGAGAACTGGAAAGCTGAAAAGAAAAAAACGCACTCACTGAATTCCTGCCACAACAAGCTGATACTAATATGCTCCCAGAGCTGTCTGTTAAATTTCAGGAGTTACAAACTATAATTTTTCTTTTAAATTTTTTTTAAATTTTATTTTAGTTGGCATGAGTAGGTGGATGGAGAAAGAGTTTTGTTTTCTATGAAATGCCAACATTTGGTCCGTCTATCTCCAGTACCAAATGGATAAATAACTTTATATACTTGGGACTGATAAGACTGTGGTTCTATTTGCATGAATTTTGAATTATCCTTAAACTATTCTAAAGATAAAGTATTCACAAACAAATCAAATTTCTTTTTTGAAATGAGGTAATCAATTGAACCTAAAATTGAGAAGCAAATTACCTCAACCTTTGTTCATCTGTGGATTCTGAAGTGCACACTGACAATGTATGGATAAGAGAGCTAATGTTTTAAGTACATGTGTAATTAAAGAAATAGGAGGTCTACAGAATATAATTAGGTAGTGACCTCGCTGTTTGCAAGTCACTGTAATCTGTCTGGTATCAGTGGAGAGAGACATTGGCCGGGAATGGATCTCCTGAGTCATTGAGTCTGGTCCTCTGACATCATAACAGTACATGTCAAATAAACGCATAACTAATCTTTTGAGGGGTGTGAAAGAAATGAAGCTTTTAATGAACCTTATTACTGCCTTGGTATGTGAAATTACCTCATCTCTCAATAAGAAGATGTGGCATCATGGTACAGATGACGGCATCAGAAACAAATTTTTCAAGCTATGATCTTTGTCAGAGGGAGAATTCCATCTGCCAAATATCACCTGGCTTGGTTATCAAGATGGAGTAAATTTAGATGCCATCCTGACTTCTGTGTTCATCAAACAGACCTTAGAGACAGTTTGGGAGGAAGGAGGGATGTGGTTCACTGGACTACAGCTTCAGTCCAGGTTTAGGTGATGTGCTTTCACAACTCAGCCAGCCTGGAAGAAGGAAGGGTTTCTACCTCACATAGGTGGGGAGGCTCTGTAGCAATCCAAAGACCCTGTAGCGTAAAAAGTGGTTTGTACTGCAACCCTTCATTAGATTTACATTGCCAGTGACAAACTTACTTTATTCAGAATAAACATTTCTTCTCATTATTTTAACAAGGTGTTTATTAACTACGGAAAAAGAAGCTGAAATTAATTAAACATAAAGGCCAGAAATATAAACCCCCAGTTAATAGATATTTGCAAAGTTCTGATTTACTTAAAATACTAATATAATTCTGTGTGTGAATCATTAAGATATCCAAAGGTTCCAGTAGAAAGTCTTCACTATTTAGAGATTTCATAATTTAAAATCCTTGATGGACTCTTAAAATTAAGAAATCCTGCAACATCTGACCTTTCCTAAAAAGGGAATTATGCATGGGTGTGGAGTCTAGAACAGAGCTAGGAAAGGGCAAGAGTAAGAGCACAGAAATAATGGCAGAAGATAATTTCAGTGAATACTGTTTTACAAAATAGGATTATTTGGGTAAATTAATAAGTAAGGTGACCTGATTTAAAATTAACTATAGCTAAAAGATAAATAGAATTATAGCATGGCCTATATGTGCAATAATTATGGGCATCTGAATTATACATCTAGCATGCATAAGTGGCATTTGAAATGAAATGTAGATGTCTTTGAAGTATGTGGAAAAGGTTTGTCTTGAATTTAAAATTCCTCTTAGACATGCCATCCTCCAAGGAACAAATGCTGTCTGATGTTGCCTTTCCCACGTAAGGCGGCTATGAAGATCTGTGATGTGATAAATGTGCTTGTCATTGACTGCCTTTGTGTTGTGACAGGGTGGCAACAGTTTTCACAGCCTCATAAAGGCAGCAGGGATAATTTTTGATAAGGTCCTAATAATTACATTACCCTCCAAGGCTGTTGTGCAGCATGCAAAGGTAATTCCCTAGTTTGGGCACAAGCCGTGTCTCATTTGTGACTGGCACATTGTTATTAGTCGTGGGCAACAGCACAACAAGGAAATAGAAAAAGGGGAGAGTATGGACCAACAGTTTTATTCAGAATAGACTAAAGGGAGTAGTGTTAAACAGTTTAAATCTGGGAACTCACAGATATATTTCTTAACAGGTGTGCTTAACTATTTGCATAGCATCTTCATCCAGATGCAGTTTTGAACTGTTTGGTTAAAATAAGACCCAAACATACTAAACAAGAGACTGTCTTATCTCTCTGTGTTTTGCTGTGAGTATTGCTGAATGCTGTGACACCATAGGAACATTTCCATTCTGAAGGGTATGCATGTATCCAAAATATGCAAAAGAAGAGAGAGACATGGAGATCACCTAAGTTAACCATGCCAGTAGAGTTAGAAGTACATCACTGAGTAAGCTCATGCATCCTTTGTCCATGTCAGAAACATAAACACTGTTTGGTAGTACTCTCTGCTGAAAAGATCAACATTCCTATTTGTATTGCTTACTTAGTGACTTATGTGTGTGTTATTTTCTAAATGATGGATCACATGATAATTCCATATTTGCAATTTTTTTCTCACTGTTGATTAGAACTTAGTTTTGTGTCTAACCATAATACCTTTGAAAATTCAACATCTAAACTTTTGCAGAAAATAACTCTTCCTTCTGTGCTTATATTGTGATCTTTGTATATCTACTCCTGCAGTTCTTAAACACATGTGGCTCTTCCTGGACAAATTGAAGGTTCTGAGGAACACAGGTTCCCAGTTCAATAACATTTTTTATTCTATTGAATCCAGGAAAAGTTGTAAAGTTCTGGAGATGGCATCTTATCTGGACCACAACTAAGTACCATGTTGGTATGGTGCTATGAAGGGAATCTGTCAGGCTTTGCACTGCTCCACAAGCAGCAATGTTTAATAAGAGTTACTATGAGCTTTGTGTGGAATCTATAAAACACAAGCACAAAATGTTTATCATGACATTTCCTTTGAGAAGAACACTTAGATGGTTCAGTGAAAAGTAAATTCCTGTCTTAGAGAAAGAATTTCTAAGAGAAGAGGGGGAAACCTGATATCAGGCAGAAACTCAGTCAATTAACCTGAATAAATGAAAAAAAAGTAATTAAAAAAAAAGATTTATGCAAAGTGCCATACTTCTCTGTCAGTCTGCACCCATTTTTGCTTTGGATAAAATTCTATTCTGAGTACATGGAAGGAACACAGAGGTGGTGTTTTCTCAGCTGAAGGAAGGGTTTTGATAATGGAAGGTGAAAAAAACCTCAATAAATAGTGAAAAGTAAATCTTTCTGAAACTGGTCTCTTGACAATAATAGGTCATTTGGACTGCTAAGAAAAAAAAAGCAAAAAAAGCCTTACAGAGATTATAAAGTAGCATGAGGAAATAAGATATATTAAGTGATGCTATTGAAACCAAAATGTTTTGCTTTGATTAACTTGATTGCATTAATATACACTATGAGATCTGCCCTTCTCTTAGTCTTTAGTGCAATCCACTCTTTGCTATAAATCTTCATTTCATCTTATAGCGGCAGTGAAAGGTCTTGAGCAGAAGCCGTGTGAGGAGCAGCTGAGGGCACTTGGTCTGTTCAGCCTGGAGGAGACTGAGGGGAGACCTCACTGCAGTCACAACTTCCTCCTGAGGGGAAGAGGAGGGGCAGGCACTGATCTCTGCTCTCTGGTGACAGTGACAGGACTCCAGGGAATGGCCTGAAGTTGTGTCAGGGGAGGTTTAGCTTGGATATCAGGAAAAGGTCCCTTACCCAGAGGGTGGTTGGACACTGGAACAGGCTCCTTCCCAGGGAAGTGGTCACAGCACCAGCCTGACAGAGCTCAAGGAGTGTTTGGACAATACTCTCAGGCACGTGATGTGACTCTTGGGAATGCTCCTGTGCAGGGCCAGAAGGAGGAGTCGATGATCCCTGTGGGTCCTGTCCAACTCAACATATTCTGTGACTCTGTGATTCCAGATGGTGTGATTATTAAATTCAATGGCTACTTCCTCCAATAAACTATTGGCATAGAGGACTTGCTGCTGTAAAATCTAGTGTACAATGTCATGATTCCCCAGTCCAACAAAATTTCCTATTTTGAAAGGGAGATTTTATTTTGACATATAATATAAAGGGAGATTTTATTTGAGAATATTAGGCTACTGTTCCCTGTGGAAGAGATTAGGCTCAAGGAGTCATATTTAACTTATCAGTAGACTCATTTTCTCAGAACAGAGAGATACCTTTTCTTTGGCATATTAATAAAATTCAGTGCATGTCGCTGGCTGAGAAGCAGCTGATTATCTCCACCATTGCTAGCAGATAGTTCAGCTTTACAGCATGAAAATACAAATCTCCCACATCCAGGATAGATTAGAGGACACTGGATAAAAGTGGATGTGTGGAAAACAGTTATACATAAGACTATCAAAACTGAAGCCTTAAACAAGGGAATCTGCAAAAATCCACAGTTCTCTAAATGAATTTTATACCTACAAAGGTATAAATATTTTGCTGTCTCCATCAATAACACTGATAGAATACATTAGACTAATCATTGTTCATTCATTATTAATTCTCTGCTTTAAGATGACTGTGGAATTCACCATATTTTAAATAAAGAAATTAACCAACAGAATAATGAAACTAAGTTTCACCTTCATATAGAAATGAAATTCTGAATCAGAATCAAAGAAATGTAATTAACTTGTTTAAACATCTTTCCTCCATTTTGGAGCAGAGTGGTGGCATTTATACAATTTATGCATCATAAACTTTGTAATGCTTGGGAGATAAAAGTCAGGATCAGGTTCCTAAAACTTTAGAAGAATTTCTTGGATATCCTGCTATAAACATGTTTCATTCTTTGCAATCTAAGACTGAAGTCTTGAACATTGATCCAGTGACGACAGCTGGTGATCCTCCTCCTATCTGCACTGTTTTGAAGAAACTTGTATTTCTTGGAGTTTTGCAAAGGTTTATAATGTCACATACAGACTTACTGTGCAAATGTTTTCTGGATGGCAAAGGTTTATATGAATGAGCAAGTACATTGACAACAGAACAAAACATCTCAAGCACAGAGTTGGTGAAAATTGCTCTTCGCAAGCGAGGTGTGACAGCTTATGACTGTTTGTTTACTACATTTGGGCACCTGAAAACAGATTAACAATGAATTTTGAGAATATATTTATGTTCTGCTCCCGTTTAAGGAAAACATGCACTTTTCCTCGGTCTTCAAGCAAATTTATACTTAAGGATCCTGTTTCTGGCAGTGCCACAGTTAAATGCAGTGAAGCCACTTGTTAAGCATATTACCTGAGCAGTTGTACATAGAAACCTCCTGATGGTTCAGCTGTCCATGGCTTTGTTTATTTTTTTATTAATACCTTTTGATAAGATTCACTACATATAGCACTCCATAGCTGAGAATTCAAGAAGCTGAACTGCTATTTTTCTTAACAAATTTCTGGACTCAAAGAAGGAGCTGATTGGACTTTTGCCAGTTCTCTCTTGTGAGATTATGTTGCTTGCATGTATTGCTGTAACAACTGATTTCCATGGGAATTAATGCAATGCCAACTATTAGTATCAATAATATCCGTACAGAAAATAATCAGTGATTTTAAATACACTGTTTTCTAAATACTAGTAGTTCTTTTTGCATTGTAAAACATATGAAAAGCAAACACTAATTATGTTATTTACAAGCATAAGGCTGTTAAAATAGAGAAGATTAAGAATATCTCCTTAGCTTTCCCTTTCTTTTCATTGAATATAAGACATTGGAAGCAAGCAAGTAAACAAAGTACAGCAGCTAAGAGCAATAATGACACATGGCTTTTGACCATTCTGGATATTTCCAGTTAATAACCCCTGCAGGTACATTTACTCATGCTTCTACTGGTGAATATCAAGAAGAAAGAAAACAGAACATCTGAAAAAGTACGTTCATTATGAGCAGTATTTTTTTTTTCACTTTTGAGATTTGTTTCTCATCTACCATATAAAAAATTAATATCAAGATCATCCTCTTGATTTTAATGGTGTTGCTTCTTGCTTGCATTGAGACTGCCACTTAGGGACTGGTTTCCTTTGATTTGTAGCTGGAACACTGTAAGTGCAGCTAGTTTAAAAAACCTTCCTTTAGCAATGGCATGACATTTCCCAACAACTCATTATAAAAGCTTTAAGAATCTCTTCTTTTCCCCTTTCCGCTCTTTACTTATCTCCTGTGTTGTAAATGACTGTGGGTGACTTGTGTTTTCCAGATACTAGATTGAAGTTGAAAAATTTATTTCTTAAGCTGAGAAAAATCTTTCTAAAAGAAATAAAAATATGTTAAATTATATTTTTATTTTCAGGATCTCTTCAATATCTAATCTTGTTTAACATACTCTGGATATAAGACTGGTACTATAAACAAATATTGGAATTAGAATATGGAGAGAAGCAAAAGAGAATTGGAAAAAGAAAATAATATCCATATTGTCTTTGCTATTTTTTAAGACTATTCTCTTTGAGTGATATGTGGAGTTCATCTTCCTTGTCAGCTATGGACAAGAAATGCACATACTGTATTTTCAAATCAGAGCTCATACTGGGTAGTGTTAGTGTCTGCTCTAAAGGGAGGCTTGTCTCCAGTGTCTGTATCTGGAAACAAGAAGAACGGGGGGCCCACGTGCAGTCCCAGGGTTGCGATGCCACGGGGACGTGGCACACGTGAGGGGAGCATCGTCCTTGCTGCGTGCAGGCTCTTTCAAAGGGAAGTTGTGCTCCACAGAAAGGCAGGGCCTGGCGGCACCAAGCTCCAAGGACAAACAGGGGACGTGGGTCAAGACCTGGGCAATGGTAGAGGGAAGCAGTTTCAGTGGTGTCATCACTAGGATATGCTGGAAACTGCCTGCAGGGGGGTTGGGTTTCCACCAAGAATGAGTGGAGGAGTTTTTGTGGGAGATGACGCCCACACTGCCACCTTCCAAGTGTGCAGCATGGCTTTGTGCTGCAATCCAAGACGTTTCTGAAATGTATCGGTGACATTTCCTAATGAAAAGGGATTAAAGGGGCTGAACAGGAGTAACACTTTCCCTAGTGCTCACAACCAAGGAAGAATGACAAACGTGGTCACAGATGGGGTGGGCTGCAGCAGCCAGAAAATGGTGGAATGCAGGACCCAGAGGAAAACTGGGCAGGTAAACAGCAGAGGGAGGACTCCGAGGTGTGGGATTTTAGACTCTGTGCTGTTCTGGAAGCTGCTGGACAGAATACCTGGAGGGAAGCTGACCTAGGGGAGAAGTACAGAGGAGAGCTGCTGGTTTGTTAAGAAAGAGTAATTTGAAGGTTAGGGAAAAATCATACTGTTGTGGAGGAACACTGGGAATTTTATCAGAGTCTTTTGAATTCAAGAGTAAAGTGGGAGTGCATATGAGGTGGGAACGAGCACCAGCAGATTGTATGCGTACATTGCTGTGAAACTTTGAGTAAAATTACTGAGGACAGTCAGCCTCACCTAAATTTCTGGAAAGGTCACAAAGCACATTTTCACAAAATTGATTTCCAACTATATGTGTGGGACAGAGAGATAATAGTCAACTTATATTTACTAATGGAAGTTCTTTTTTATCTGACCTGGTGGCCTTCTACAATGAAAAAAATTATGTGCATGTGGTGGTAGAGGTGGTTGTAATATACTTAGTACTGCTCATAACAAATGAATTGTTCTGTTCAAATGAATGCCATCTGACACAATAACTAGTTTTTAATCTTTCTTAGTAAATAGCATGGAATATTTTTTTAAAAAATATTTTCAAATGACAGCTGAACTGTGTTTCCACTTCCAAAATTTCCCTTAACAATGTGATGTTTAAAAAAGAAATTCCCAGATCTGGCCACTATTAAAATCCACTTCGTTTTGCCCCAGTACTTTAAAAAGTTTAGAATATTTTCTTTGCCCTAATGTTTCCTATAAGTGGCATATTCTTACAAAATGTCAAAGTGACAATATGAATAAATAAGGAAATAAATACATAAAAACATAAATAATTTTTTCCCTGATCATACTTAACTTTGCTCTTCTCCAGTGATGCCAGCAGCTTCTTAGCTCTGATTCTGAGGTATTTTCCTTCTTACTATATCCGAGCAAATTAGATCAGTTTGAGCATGCAGTTCCATCATGAAGAGTCAGATAAAATACGAGCTTCCTTATCCTCTGTAGGACTAAAAGCTTTTCCTCTAGCTTTGATCATTTGGGTAGTGATATAAAAACGAGTAAGCTTTAACTGGAGAGACACAAAATGGACTCCACAAGTGCCAGAGGGAGATTCAGAAAATTGAATTATTATCTAAACTGCCAAATACGGGATATTTTTCAGCATTTACCTTTTGAGTAAGCTTTAAACCTGACAAATATGTTTATTGACAGATGCTTCAGCAAGGCACCACAGTTACTGTACTTACAGACTTGGGTTATACACATAATTATGATTCCTATTATTTATAGTGACTTTGAGGAACAATAAAGAATGAGCCCTTGGTGTGCTTGGCACAAGAAACTACTGCAAAATGAGTCCAGAAAGAATAAAAAGGAGAGCTTTATGGGCAGCTCTCAGAAACAGCTGACTTTCAAGTAAATTCTGCAATATTAGCCAGAAGATGAAGAACAGAAAATGAAAATCTGCAAAAAATGTTTCCTCAGATCTGCACTGTAGATTTTATAGTATAAAGTGGCTTATATGGAGAAAACATTTCATATTCAGCAAAGCCAGTTATCACATAGGGAAGCTCTCAGCTGTTTCAGTGTTGCCCTTTTTCCTCTCCTTAAATCAGCAGTGCTCTACTGGTACAAATGTAAAGAACTGTGACCTGTTATCTGAATCAAACCCTTTAGTAAGCAAATGCAGACAGCCCATTTTCACAGATAAGAAATCCCATTCCAAAAAATTTTTCTGCATTTGTATATGTACATGTGCATGTGTGTGCATGCTAAGTCTGAACCTGCAGTGAGTGCTGAAAACTACATAAACGCTATTTTCAGGAATTCCATTGCTATTTAATTAGTTCAGGTGTTTGTGCATCTGTCTTGTTTCATTGTGCTAGTGCATATGTACCAGAAATTGGAGAGAACAGCTTTATTGCCTGGGTTGGGTTTATTTTTCTTAATAAAAGAGAAAGAAAAGACAAAAAACCTGTTCACTTGCTTCATAATTGGATGCTTTATTCTGTATATTTTTACACATGCACAGTGTCTAGCACTATGGTATTTTGATACACTTTCTCTTTTCAATAAATGATTTTATGACTGTATTGGTTTTGCAGTTTTCTCCTGACTTTATGCAGCCTTGTATGGGTTACAAATGGTTGGCTGAAGATGTCTGGTCAGACTCATAATTTCTTTGTTTTTTAATATTAATTGACAAATGAACAGCAAACAAGAACAAACCCACAAATACTCTGAGCAAAATTTATCGGGTGGCACTCTAATTTCTCATGATCTCTTGGCCCATCTAATGCATCCAACCTACAGTAAGTCTGCACGTTGCTTTAAAATATACAGGAGAACTGGATCCCTGAGGATAAATCTAAAACTTTTGCTCTAGATTTAGGTTTTAGCATTTGTTTTGGATTTGCTCTACGGTGCTACCTGATTTCCCCCAGTTATGCAGACAAGGGAGCTGGCCAGTCTGTATGACACATCTACCTTAATCATGCAGGCCTGGACTTCCATCATTAAAGTCAGGCTGTGGGTGAGGAGACAGGCCAGTGTGTGCCCAGGACTCATCCTGTCAAGAGGCAGGGAATAGTTAAGTCATGTAATCAGGCCTTTGGTTCAATGCAGCCTTTATGGGACCCCGGTGATGCCACTTCACATTCTTTTGCAAAGCTTGATGCATTGTCATTGTTACATATAGTTGAAATTTTGCACAGAGTTCAAATTTTTCTAATGAGAAAATTTTAGAAAATGCTGAATTGGAGAAATACATGGCTCCACTGAGGCAGGCAGGCTGGTCCTACAAGTCAGATTGGATTCAGGATCATATCCTGGCTCCAAGGTACCGTCAGGTTTACTGACAAACTGGGCATGTTTTCTACTGCAAGAGCCCACAGATTGAAACCCAGACCACAGGAAAAAAAGCAAGAGAAAGTGTTATGGCATATGGGCACTTTGCTTCCCCTCTCCCATTAGGATCAGATTGATAGTGATTCTTCACCCTGATTTTCCTTGTTTTTTTCTACTTGAGCTCTTTATGAAAACAGCTGCAGAGCTGTGCTGTATGGTGGAATAGAAAGATATTAGTCATAAAAGAGGAACTTACACACATTTAGGAGATGAAGAGTGTCTACTAAAATGAGAAAACCGGGAAGATGAAGATAAACATTTGTTTTCTTAATATTCAACAGCATCTTGAACCATACTCAGAAGAGAAAAATAATTAAATGGACAAGTGATGTCCAAAGCCAAAGGATCTATATTGCTTTTCATTCTCCTGACACCTTTGTTTAATAAATGCTCTGCTCTGAATACAGAGATTAATTAAAACCTCATGATAGAGATTAACATTTTGTTCAATATTCATTGTTTCACCTGATATAAAATGGAAACTGGAAGCACTTTGTTAAATGGACTGAAAATTTGAAAGGTTGTGTAATTTCACTGTAGCTTCTATAAGTGGCTCTTAAACATTAATCTGAAAAGCTGTTTTGTATCTGTCAAAAGCACTTTGTCCTCAGGGATACCTGCAGAGCTTCCAGTCCAACAATATATATGGTAACTATATCTCCTCCCATCCCCTCCCCGCTCCTCTTCAATTTAATTTAATTTAATTTAATTTCATTTCATTTCATTTCATTTCATATTTTCATTTGCAGTGATTTGTAGATTTAGAGGCACAACATGTCACACCAGGTTGGAGCAGGCAGCATGTGCTGCACGGGGAGAAGCGAGGGAGAACCACATGGAAGTACAGAACACGCCTGAAGAGAGCATTTATACATAAAGAGAATTCTGGGTTTGCAATTACTGTGTAGAGAAATGCATGGAATGAAAAAGGTACTAATATGGAAAGACAGGAAAATATAAGGATGCTGAAACAGAATGGTATCAAATATTTTCCATTGACAGTAATATTGTTGGAATTTCTGACGTCATTCATGTACCATCTAAATCCAGTAACTCCAGCATCATTAAGATGGTCAATACACTCTTACTTTTGACTCATTTTGCTAAAGTGTCTTTATGTGATCCAGTCAAAAGTCAGACTTCCTATCTGCTATATATAATTGAAAATATTCCATATAAAAGGACTTGCTCTAAAAGGGCACTCTGTCTTCTTTCTTTCAAACAATTTTATTCCAAGTATTACCAGGATATTAATGTCTTGCTGTAGATTCTTCAAATAGTATTTGCTTTTCTGTATGCAGTGGGCAGGTAGTAGCTGATGTAAATAAGATTAGAAGATGTCAAAATATGTCCACTGTGTCAAATACAAAATTGATTTTTCGTCAGGTTTTATTTTTTTAAACTTTTAGTCAACTTTACCTTAGTTTCCAGTGGTGAATTTTCAAACTGACAAATAGTTTTGCAAAACTGTTGTTTGGTCTTGCAAAGCACAGATAACATTTCAGAAACTTTTCCTGCTAGTGGAAATATATAGTTTCTTCTGGTTCATATGATGGTTAAAAATGTTAAAATTCTCATAGAATGGCAATTCCATGTTCTAGCCCATTAAAGCTTTGGGCTGCTGGCAGATCAGTTTTAGCTCTGGAGACTGAACATGTTATTCCTGAAAGCTGAGTTCAGGTATGTGTCTTTCATAAAGAGACAAAGTACTCTATAAAAGATTGTTTTCTTTAGTAACATTTTATGGACTTAGCTGTCGCTGTTGGGGCAGACTCAACACAAGGAAGAGGACAGTGCGAGGTTCAGGGCACAAAGCTGTGTTTTATTAAACAACCAGTCTCTTTTATACATTTCTATATCTTACCACTCGTGCTGCTAGGCTGTTGGCTACCGAAATGCTACAATACATTCATTGGCCACAATATAACCACAACACCACCGCCACTGGCTAGCCACAGCACAAACACCCGGGCATTTTGGAAAAACAGCAGGGGTAGAATGTTGCTGCATATTTCTCTCCATTTGTTTAAATTTCTTAGGTCTGTTGACAGTACGTTCTCACGGGTAAATTAATTAAATCTATTTTCTCAGGGCTCTTTTCATGAATAGACACTGACTGTATCCATATCGAACTCTGCGAGGCCCACAGAGCAGCTGTTGGCCGTCACAGATAGCCAGCTGTATTTCCTCTCTCTCCCTCTCTCAGTGCACTAGTTCTTATGACTAGGATAAGGGTAGGAAACCTTCTTTTCATTTAATGTATGAAATTTCTTGGTTGAATTCTCCTTGTTTTCCCCCCTTTTTTTTTCTCTCTGAGGCTATAGAGTGGGTGGCATCAAAAATGCAGCATTTACTGTTACTATGGTAAAACACTGAACTTCACTGCAGTGCTCACTGAATTGGAGATACTTAGAGGAACAGGAAATAAAAAAATATTCATTTTATTCACCATCTTCATTACATATTAGTACATCAAAATATTTTAATCTCAAAATAGCCCAACTCTACATTGATAACATAAACACCTGCTGGCCCATAAGTATTTAATTGGCAGTTACTGAGTTTTAATTTTGGATTTTTCATTATGTAATCTTTGGGATGAGCGAAGAAGGGAGAAAAAAGCAGACTGTGCTCTCCTACTAATATCGAAGGTCCTGAAATAACAAACTCTGCTAAATATTACTTGCTGAATCTATGGATTTAAGGATGCAGTTTTTTCATCCTGTTTCTACTCCCATTATGACTCACAGTTAGTGTCTGAAAATGAGAGGGAGTATACAGGGCCAAGCAATAGGGATGTAGTAGAAATTTCCAGGATAACTAGGACTTGTTCAATATGTCCACATGTATGTAGATACGTTTTCTACTGCTGAACAATGCCAGCTTCTGACAAGAAACCCCACCTATCTCAGTTTCTCAACAAAAACACATAGGCTTGGACACACGTGGCAGCACGAGGCTGATGCAGGTAATTTGTCTCTAACAATGGAGTTATCACGTCCAGAGGGATCTTGGGTAGCTCTCTATGTCTTTCCTTTGCTTCCTACATCAGTAACGTATGAAATTGGAAGGGACACAGTTACTGATTTGCTCTTAGTTCAAAGAAGTCAGTCAAGTTATCAGTTTCTTTCTGGTGCTGAGAGTTATGAGCAGGACTGGTAGACTTTGAGAGGCACCCAAACTTGTGAGATAGCCAAGGCCAAAGTCTGCATTTTCTTAGTTCTAGTTACACTAATAACAGAGGTGAGAAACAAGCTTACCTAGAGCAATGCTGCTTGTACTTAAGATGAGCATTTAAGAATTTGTTTTCACGATGCTTGTTTGTGGAAAGAGGATGGCAGTGGAAAGGAAGGAGTGTGAACCCTTAGGTGATGGGCTTGAGACATTCAGCCCAACTGTGTCTACTTTTCATCTGCCTGCAACCAAAGATTAAAGGCAGTAGCTATGTTTTCCTCTGATTAGGCTTAAGACAGGATTTACTTAATGTTCTCTTTTATTCAGTAAGCATCACCAGGAAACTGCAGAGGTGTGGGAGGCCGGTATTTCTATCAGAGCTGGCTGCTTTAAAAAGAAAAAATCTGATCCCATAAATGCACATTTGAAAACCAGTCTATAAAGGAATACCCATGAAACAATGATGGAATAGATGCCAGAAGTATTCTACATTTTTTTGAAACTGTTAGTTAGGAGAGTGCAATCCTTTATATGTTTCCAGTTAGTGACAAATTTTCTTATTTTTGTTATGAAATGCAATAGTCTTGTATACTCAAGGGTTACCTGCTACAGAACATAAATAAACTAACTGATGTCTTAAAAGCATTGTGTATTATAACATTGATCACTTCAATGCACTTTGACTTACAATGACTGTTTGTGTTTGTCGTGGAGGAAAATGGAAGGAAATATAAACATCTAGGTTATCTAACTATCTAACTGGAGGAGAACTGGCCAAAAAGTTGTACAGGGACACATATATATTGGTAAATGCTAGTTTCCAAATCATCAGGTAGAAAATGGTATTTCATTTGTTAAGAAAAGTCACGTTACATAGAAATCCTGCACCAGGTGAAGAGACCAATAAATACATTCAAATCAAAACATTTTAAAAATACTTAGACACAGGAGACATTTTATATGGTGATTTGATATCGTACATAATTTAATGATAAATCATCTTAATGATTTGCAAAACTTTTTGATCATTCAGACAGAAAGACAGATATTTTATAGACGTAACATTCTTTAAAATGTCCATATTGTCCCGTAGTTGCAGTATTCCATAATAGTTGTATGTTAAACAGAAGAAAGATCAAGTGTGGATGCTTATTTAAAATAATTATAGTGATAAATCAAATAAATTAAAGATGTGCTTTTTCCAGTAAAATAATCAGTGAACATTAACAGTATAAGCATGCTGTAAATTATGAGGCATCATTAAATCTCTTAACAATGCAGAGGTTTGGGGTTGAAAAGAGTCACAGAAGTGAGCATCAATTATAAAGCTATAAGGAAATAAGCTTCTGTGTTTGATTTCACACCACACTTAGATTTATAATTTTAGCCTTTTTTTTAAGTTTGAATTTAAATTTCTGTGAAAAATTTGTATTGTACAGACATTTCATCTAAAGGATATGTAAATTTCTTGGTTCTCTGACAAATATATGGTTGCTATAAATTAGAGATTTTTCACTGAATGGAAGAAGTTAAAAACTTGGATAACAGGATCTTACAGTAGATGTGAATGGACTTACAATCCTCCACATTGTTTAATGCAAAACAAAACATAATTTTTTGAATCAAAGTAGCTATTCTTGACTATGTGTGTTATCAGGAAATCTCAGATATAGTGAGGGATCTGTCAAGCCAGTAAATATACATTCCAGATTTTAAATTTCACTGTGCAAAGAACAACATAGAATTTCTACTTTTTTGCATTTGAAAAAAATGTAGAGACCTGAAAGCTTGATGCTTTCTGTTGTCATCGCTGAGTTGCGTAATTCTGCTGAGAGATGAAATGTGTGGAGGCACATATTCTCTGCATACATGCCCAGTTCCTCTTGATTGCACTGGTCAAACTTTGGGGCTATTTTCAGCCTCAGTTTAGTGTTGCAGAGTGTGTTTTAGGGATACCAAGTCCCCTTTAGTCTCATCTCATCTGGTCTCTTCTCTCCAGGAGATTATCAGTGATGTGAACAACATTTTGGATCAAAAGCAACAGTTCAAAGACTCATCCTCTCTATGCATGGAAATAATACTTTTCCTGTGATACTTTATATAGTTACTTGTTTGTCAATATTGCATCCTGTCTGATCATTTCCAGAGAGCTAATAAACCTCTGGGTTCATTGACTTTATCTTCGCCTCTTATTCTCTGCCATTTGCCGTTAATCACCCATAAAGGCTGACCGTGTCTGGTATTCCAGCTAAATAAAACACCAATGAAAGTATGGACTAGTCCTTTGAAATATAGTTACTGCTCTGAAAATGTTCCTTATGAAAATGGGGATCTTCCTCACTCTGTTCCCTCTCAGTGCTGATCCAGAATAGTGAAACTCCTCAGAGAACACTGCCAAAGGAGAGACTTTTCTACTGGCACTAGTCACAGAAGATGGAAGATATAGAGGTACAGTAATATACACTAATTTATGGTAAGCAAGCAGAAAGTTCAAACACTTCAACTAAGTTTTAATTTAAAAATCAACCTGAAGAATCCTTTGTGAGCTGCTGCACAGGTGCTGGCCTGTAAGAGAAGATTTGTCATTATCAACCATTAGGTTATATCTTCTGTCCTGAGTCCAAAAAGTTTCCTAAGGGATCAATCATGTGTGCTAGGCTATATATATTTCCAAGCACAAGGCAGAATAGAATAAAAAAACTGAGTGATAAAGTTCTCTCAAGACACAGCAGCTTTAACATGAATGGCAACCACAGCTTTCCTACACAGTGGAAGGAACAGCTATCCTGTAAAAGGCCAGAAGATGGAGGAGGTGGCTGCAACCTGTAGTCAGACTGGGAGAAAGGAAGGTGAAACAGGGAAGAGAGAGCTTAGAGAAACAGGATTTGAATGTTCATCTTAGGAAACAAAATACTGAGTTCAGAAATATTCCACCTGAACATGAGGAAGAACTTCTTTCCTGTGCAGGTGACCAATCACTGGCACAGATTGCCCAGAGAGGCTGTGCAGTCTTCCTTACTTCCTCACTGGAGCTATTCTAGAGCCATCTGGACACAATCCTGTGCCATGTGCTCTGGGATGACCCTGCTTGAGCTGGGAGGCTGGACTGGATGACCCTCTGTGGTCCCTTCCAAACCTGACCCTTTCTGTGATTCTGTGACTGCCGACACAAAACACCATCTCTGGAGACTTATGTCTCCTGCAATAATCTTGCATTTATGTGACACTGTTGTTGCTACTGGTCGACAAATCTTCTGAATCAAGCAGCAGGCAATTTTATTTTAGCTCTAAGGAAGTGACAGGGAATAAAGGCATCCTCTGAGAAAGTAATGAATGACAAGACAGTTACACCTCTTCAGACTAGTTATAAAAGTGAAATAAAATTAATAGCAGCTTGTTTCCAAATTCTGAATGTTAGTTTCTTCTCCACACATCAACTAAAGTTATGTTCACCTTAACAACGGGAGTCCAAATAATTTGTTTCTCTTGTATACATTTGTTGTACTGTCAACATGAGCTCTATGTCAAGACCAACTTTTTAAGTTCAGGAACGAATCACACAAAGAAAGACTAGACCTGTGGTGACTGGTGAGTTAATGTGATGATATATTCTTCTTTTAGCAGACAAAATAAGAAAAGGAGATGGCTGAAGAAACATCAGTGCCAAACTTCTTTCGGTGACCGGTGTCCTTACTGGCCCAGGATAACTTAGAAATGCCCATAACTAACATAGGAGCAGAAGTGTAATGAAATAGAGTTCTTCAGATCTCTTGTCCTACTTGGTAATGTCTGCATTTCACCCCACTGTGCGAGAGCAAGTCCATCAGACTTAGGAAACATCTCTCCTTACATTCTTCCTGTAACTGATACCTTTCTTCCTCAGATGTGAAAGTATTTCAGAGGTTACAGTATGGTATTTCTGGTTATGAAAATTGGCTTTTTCAGTCAGAGCCCTGGAAAACCCTCTGTATCTTTTGGATTCAGTCTCAAAATAGGTCTGTGGGGGCAACATTTTTGTTATGGGGCATTGGTAGGTGTTGTGGTGTAACCTTGGTAGGCAGGTAAGCCCCACACAGCCACTCATTCACCTCACAGTGAGAGAGTGAAATGGCCTGGAAGTGTAAAACTGACAAAACTCATGGGTTGAGATAAAGATAGTTTAGTAATCAACAACAACAGCATCAAAAGAAAATGACAAAAAAACTCCCAATCAACAAATCAAAACAAGAAAAAGAAAAACAAGGGATGAAGGAAAAAAACCAAACCAACAACTGCTCCCCACTAACAAATACCCAACCAAATCTAGTACAACAGGAGAGTGTAAAAAGTGCCTTCAGGTATTTAAAAATGCAATGGAAAATTTTAGAAGTATTTGAACTCTACCATTTTACAGCCTGCCATTGGGAACTGAAATTCTCAGAGAAGCTCCATCTCAACACGTTCAAGAAAAATAATGAAAGTGCAAATTTTCTTAATCAGTTAAGCCATTGGCAATATCTCTTGAGAGCCAGTTGTTCTTAGGGTTTTTGCTTTGTTGAACTCTCAAGTGCTGCTGCTGGACTTCTATATCAGATAAAGGAGCGTAGAAATAATTTGTAATTTGGCATTTATATGAGCTAAAAATACTAATCCTGCTGGATCAAAGAGACTTGTTCAAACAAACACACAAGCAGAGAAATAAATTCTTTAGACTTCCTGGAATATTTACAGACTAGGGAGGATATTACTTTTCAGAGCAGAGGTCAAATTTATATTCTCTCTGAATGAAAAATGGGCATCATAAAAGTATTCATAAAACTTACTCTAACCAGAAGAAATTATCTGACAAAACCATGTTATTTAGCTTTAGCTAGCCACACTTATTTCCAGACAAAAACATAACAAAAACACCTCTGTCTTTAAAAAAGTAGCAGGGACCAGGAAATAATTTTGTTCAAAACTATTTTTCATAATCATAAGAATATAAAATTACATGTTATCGACCCAGTGAAAATTTGCTAACACATATCACAGAAAATCTGAAAGGGATATAGATATTAAAGAAATAACTTAAATTTTAATATCTACTGAGAACTTTACAGTGTTATGAGAAATTTCTCATAGAAAAAAAAATACCTGTAAATTCTGTTGGACTTGTGAGATCGTGGAATCACATGTAAAGTTGCTTATAAGAAAAGGGTAAAAAATAGACGTTTTAGTAGACTTTCTTAGTTTGAAAATTAGAAATGTAGTGTGTGTTCCTAACAAATTGACTGAAAATTCAAAATCTTAAAAATGTGTGGTGTGCATAATAGGCACTACTTGCAAGACAACGTGCAGACACAAAATTGATGCTTTTAAGAATCTCATTTCCATAAGAAGGAAGCTTACACTTTTTATTAATATTTGCATTTCGTGCAATAGCTATTAAAAATGATAAAAATAAAATAATAAAATTCACATCCAGAACAGCCAGTTGAGCCTCATTCCTCAGAACCAATAAAACCCCCAAATAAAAAAAAATCCCTATCAAAAAAAAAATTCAAGCTGTATTTCTTACAAGCCAAAACCAGAGATTAAAATTAAGCTATGGTTTTATAGAATTTATAGCTACTTATGTACTTTTGGGTGAACTCAGTAGAAAATTGCAGAAGATAAAATTTATATATCATCTTATTCAACTGTCTCTACAGTATATCAATTAGAGGAAATCTAAGTCTGAATTCATACTTTGTTTCTGGTAGGACTAAAAATCACAAAAAGACCTTACAGGAGAACTCGGCACAGACCTCTCCAGGCAACAGGACGTGAGGTACTTGAGTGCAGACCCTCTCGGTGGGGTTACGCGCATGGGAGGGAGCGTGGCCAAAGAGACAGAACTCCTGCATATACAGCCTCTTCCCATGCCTGCTACTGCTTTTTCAGCCTACACTGGGACAAGTTCTAGTTTGTGAATCTGCTGTTTTCAGAGACTTCCTTCAGTTTCTTCACAGCCAGTCTGCTGCTTCAGAACTCATCTGTAACTGCGGCCTCACATCACCTCGGTCTCCTTCACAGCCCTGTTGAGCTCTCCGTGCTTCTGTACACGCTCGATTTCCCACTGAAGCATCCTGCACAGCACTGCAGCTTCCTCTCAGCTGCGGTTCGGGTAGACCAAATCCATCCCGGGTGGCTCCTCCTCGGTCAGTGAGCTCACACCTCCGTCACTCTCCACCTGGCTGGCACAGAGCTGGTGTAACATCGGTGACAGGGCCACCTGCACCCCATCGCGGGGACTTTGGGGCGTCAGCTGCCTGGAGGGGCTCCTTGTATCTTGTCCAGAGCCTGCTGAAGGACTTGACACCCACTTGGAGGAACAGGTTCAGGCGAAGGAATGATGCTTTCTGTGAAGGAGAGGAGGGGTGCAATGATTCTGGGTGGGGAGGATAACTCATGAGACCTTTGTGCCAAATTTTAAGCGTACATAAAAGTTATAAATCTGCAGTATTAAACTTCCAGTTTAAACCACGATGAAACCCTGCTGGATTAATTATTTTGATGGACACAAGCTGCACAATTGTGCTGTTTTCCGGTTCGCTCATTTGGGGTCAGTATCATTATATCTACATGTCAAAATAGAGGCACATTTCTGACCTTGGCAGCTACTTGTCAGTAATAATTTATCACTCTCACATTTTCACAAATGAATAATCTCTAGCTTTGTCACACAAATTTGTAGGAAATACTTTAATAAAATATTCTGTTGTGAGTGATAGTTTCACCTAATAAAATTAATTAAACCATTTAAGAAAATGAGCTTTACTACTGTACTTTAATAGTCTTAAAGAATCAGGTGAAGCATTGTTCTGTTGCCTGAACTGTTGCTTTTAATGATTACTCCTTTAAATTTGATGGTCAATATATTTCAGGATTTTTGGGTCGGTCCAAAAGGTGCACAGAAGGTATTATATTCGAATAATATAAGGAAGAGAAACTGTTGTTTTCACTAGTACACTAATGTTTTCATAAAGGTGTATTGATTGACAAATCATCCTTTTAATTTACAGCATCTCCTATTTTTTGAGAGAATGTGACTAAAAGAAAGCAAAATATGTTTATCAAGTTTACAGAGTTAATTAAATATTTTATAAATATTTATAAATATAAAAAAGATATATTTTTTTCTTGTTTTTCTGTTTTGAAAGTAGTTTTCACTTTTATATAAAAATGAAGAAGATAAACCAAAACCAAACAACTCATACTGAAAATGAAAAGCTAGATCAGGGATCTGATATGTTGCTATGGCAACAAATGCTGCCTTCATGCAGCCCATGAAGCACCAGTGCACAAGCTTTCAGACTGAAAGTTTTACAACTCTGAGATGGTTATTAAAGGAATTATACAATATAAAGTGTGGTCAATCATCAATTCCTGCTGATACCTGGAGTACCTCTCCAAGGTAATATATCTGAGATTAAGCTTTTGATCCATGGCATTTCTGGGGTTAAAATAACTCTTCAAAGAATTGGAAATTTCCATAGAGAAGAAATAGCATCTTGCACAGATGTTTGGATGAAAGATCTATTACAAAAAACAAAAAATATTTTACACTTGGTTAAGGTATTCCAAGTATCTTTTTGTCAAGAGCAATGCTCCAAGCAAAAGAGTAATGACAGAAATTGACATTTCATTTTTTTTTCCCTCTAAACAGAAATATGAGGGCTGTGATAGGGTCAGAAATACCTATGGTATACTGCTTTACCACAGGACAGACTGAAATATTGTACGCTTATTTTCAACTCTGCAGTTTTTCTTTCATCTCTGAATTACACATCATTTTTTCTTCAATGTAATAATACCCCATTCTTACCCTACCCAAACCTTCCATTAGTCTCCAACATCCCAGTTCTTCACCAGCTTGGAGTGTCCACAAGACAGTTTCAGTCTTGCATAAAACACAGAGGCCCAGTAGAAGACAAACCCCAGGTCATGAATATTATTTGTCTAAATTTCACTCTCTTAATTTTGATTCTGCACTCTGTGAACACAGAAAGCTTTTTAATTAGATAAAAGAAGACATTAAGCTGTAGGGACAAGAGAAAAGTAAAAAGAGGGACATGTATTTTTCTTCAGCTTCTTTACCTGCTCACTGGAAAGAACAGAGCTGAGCTGGGATTGTTGCTGGTGAAAGGAAGTGGGACCCACACTGATGTCCCAGTTATGTCTGTCATAACTACCTTCCCACTCTCTTTTGGCACCTGCAAGAGCAATATTATGTAGCAAATGTCTCTGGTCTGAATTGACTCTCTAGAAAGAACTTTTGCCAGAAGGCAATTAAGAGCACAGGCTTAAACAGTCTGAAATTGTTCACCTGAGAAGACTGTTTTCCTAAGGTTGCACAGAAACCCAGAGAGACCAGCTGGGAAATTTGGGATGCTCTGTTAATACTTAAGTTGTGTCGTGTCAATCCCCACCATTACTTCCACCCAGATCCAAGTTGGACAAAATTACCTCACCTTGCCCAGACTAACAAACCCAGACACTTTTTCTGATACTGTTTTGGGACTCCAGAAATTATCAGACTTGCCTCCATTAAGGCAATCTGCACCTGGACTGATGGCATGAAGGAAACAATGATGAAGAAATTGCAAAACAAATAGAAGTAATATCCCTGAAAATCCTTTGCTCTACTACAGATGCAATTTATTAATAGGAGCATGTTTGAGTTGGTCCCTACTCGTGAGACCTGGCTCTGTGCTGGATAGGTAATAGAAAAGAGCAGGAGGGGTGCTCTCAAGAATGAAGATTTCTGTTCATGTAAGGGGGAATAGTTAGCACCATGATATTTTTTTTTTCTTTCTGGATACAAAATGGAAAGGTATACTGATGACATGATACCAGAATAGGAAGCACAAAATTTGGTCCACACATGAGTGTGTGGGCTCAGACACTCATCTTTTCCTCTGTGCAATGATAGTGAATTTCTAATCATCAAGAGACTGCTGTATCTGCAGCCATTTATTTGTCAGAAAACAATGCAGAGGGTTAGTTTAGAGTCTTCTCAGTTCAGTGAGTTTAATTTCAGTAAAATATCTGATGAAGATTCTTTGGGCTATTTAACTATATTTAAGTACCGCAGCTAACACAAAATATTGAATATACAATAAATGTAGTGTGTCTTTATAGACTAAATGACAGATCCAATACTGCCAAAACAATACATTGTACTATGCTGTTACACTGTCTAGCCGCTGAAACATGATTTTATGGTTTGAAGCTTTACAGGATAAAAAGTTCTCTGATCTCTTGTTGAAATGGTAAATCTTCTTGAGACTGGAAAGAGAAGGAGATTTTTCGTGTATATTAATGATCAGTGGGAAATAGAACAGCAAAACATGCTTTAGCTGCAGAAACTTTCAACCTGGAATTCTTCTGATGACCTTCTCAGAACTATCGTCACTTTTAAGGGAAACAGAATTTGCTGAGAGTAAGAAAATCAGATTTAAAACCTCATGTGCTGCTGGTTTTCATTACATGAAAGAACTCCATAAAATTGAAACTTGTGCATGAGAAATTCCATAAAGGTAATTTACTGACTGCGACTGAAGAAGAAACAATTTAATGAAGAATGAAATTTTGTAAACCTTCCTCTATAGTTATTTTAAAAGTCTTTAATTCAAGCAGATTAATGCACTGCACTATATTATGGCATATTATTTAGCATTGCTGAAGACAGAGGCATCAGAGATAAATCTCAGGACTATGCACATGGAGTGTTGTAGTTAGTGCAAATGTTGGATGAAGTGTTTGGGCCAAGAATAGCTTGTTCTGCATATTCACCTAGGTGTAAATAGAAAATTACTGTTGTAATTAAAATTGCAATATATTTTATTGCTATAAGAGTTTTTATTGCTGACAGTAAAATTTATACATTCTAATGTGTAATTACAGTTCCAAATATTAATTGACTTCAATGCAGTTTTTTTGCAGCTCAGTAAAACATTTAAATCAATATTTTTCTGAGATACCTTCATTAGTTTTCAGAAGTGTTGGTTGTATATTTCCAGAACTAGCAATTCATTAAATAATTTGCTATGAACTGAAGGGAATGGCTTTTATTTCCTCCTTTTCAAATGAATGTTTTAGTAAAAAACTACACTTGCTTCCTTGACTGTGAGTTAGTTTTGGGACATTTCATCCTAATTACTTTGCGAAGTGGCAGTGAGACAGATTTTGTATGTGGAGTAGAGATTGGTAAGCTTCAAAATACCCCAATTGAATCAGGTTACTGTTGCACTATTAGACTTGTCAAAAATATATTTAAAATATATTACAGCATAATTCCACAAAATAAGGAATTTTTTCCCATTTGTGCTACCCACTCTTCCCATGAACCAAACTTTTAAAATTCTGATTTTTGCCATTTCCTGCCTATAAGAATTAAAAACAAGTTGTGTATCTTCCCTGCTAACCTAGTGTTGCAGGAAGCAACAACAAGTAGCAGGAAACTCAAAGAGATACTCCTGCTTTGCTGAGTTTGGTGAAGTGTGAATTTCAAAGCCCAGTTAAGGTAGTCTTTAGGAAACTGTTATACTTTCTTTGCTTCCCCTCAAACCCAAAAATGTTAAAGCAATCAAAAAGTAACGTATCAGCCAGATACATAGAGAAAAAGGCTTCATAACTAGTGAACAATGGAATTAGTGTGTCCATGGTGTTGGGTTCTGGAGGGCTATTTAGAGTCTCTGATTTCTAACAGAGATGTATTTTCACAATGAGGGCTTTTCTGCAGAGTGACACTAATAGGATCTCCCTCTTCTATCTTGTTATATGTAATGTCTGATATCCTCTTAGCCTCTATCTCTTTCAAGCCTCCCAGACACTGCCCTGGGTGTTAAAACAGTTTTAGGAAAGAAAGAAGAATGTACATGTACACGCGTATGCACAGAGTGCAATCTTATAGCCTCATTTCCCAAGACCTAAAATGGCAAAATAATTTCTTTCATTTTTTTCATTTACTTTGTATTTATGGTTCTCATTTCCACCTGTATAGCTGCTTTTGACATAATTTTTCTCTGCTCTTAATATCCTATGTGGATACAAAGACCAGACTGAAGCCTGTTTAAGTTCTATGGAAGTCAGTGGAGTTAGAGCAGATAGCAATTTGATGTATTGTTTTTAGTTATTCAATCCAACTCCTGTGTAAAGAATAATTAGTACAGCGTGCAGCTGAAATAATTACACATACATGGCTAAATATTAAAATATTTTTATATTTTTCTCTTACACATGATGAAATACAAGAGAATAACGAATATACTAACATATTTCTAATTTTTTTATTCAGCAAATGCAGAACATGATGAAAAAGTGCTTTAATAGCACACTAAATGCTCTGAAAGGGAGACGCATTCAGCATAAATTATGGTAGCAGTATTTGACCCTGTCAAATCAGTGTAAATCTAGCTTTAAAGAAAAATATTTATCCCACACCTCCTCTTCCTTTTGAAAGTGTGAAAGTGCCAAAAGAAAAATGGTAGCATTTAGTACAAATAAAAGCTTCTATAAGTAATGAAAAACTTCACAGTGACCACATAATACATTGGAAGTAAATAATCTATAGAAATATATTTAATTTAGTAACATGTAAAATGACACTGAAAAAACCTGAAAATGAATACATCTGAATCTAGGTTCTCTGACTGACTTGCATAGGAGTTGATTTTATAATTTGCTTACTATGTCTAATGATACAGCAGAAGTTTATAGTGTCTTAATTGGTTTAGGTTATTGGTTCTTAAGTATACATTGTGTAATTTTTCCTTGATATCAAAACCCATGGTTGACTGGAACATAATTTGCACTTCATCTTCTATTTCAGTGACTCTGTTAATTCCATTCTATCGCTCCTATCAATAAATGACTAAATGACACTAAATGAGCACTCAGAGTAATTTGCCTTGAATTCTTTGCTTTGTGACTTGTATCCCATTTTTTTAATTGATTGGCAGTATGGGAGAAGCAACAGTTGGTAACTGTTCCCTTTACTTCTGAATTGCTTCACTAAAGAACAGATAATTTAATTATATTTCTTGTTTCCTTCTCTCTTGTCCTATTTTTAGACCATTCTTGTTCTACCGCTTAGAATTTATGACTTTGATTTCTAGAAATAGTGCAGTTTTAGTGGATGGAAAGATGCAAAATTCATCAGTGTTCATATCAGGCAATGGACCACCGCTGACCAACATCATGGGGCTTCCCTTGGTGGTTTGAACTAACTTTTTCCTCAAATTGTGTGTTTAGTCTCTAATGGAAATTTTGTATCAGGAAATCCAGCAAATGAGTGCATGAAAATATGTGAGACTCATAGGGTTTCTTATATAAGGACATTCAGCCCCCAAATGTCTCACTGAATGATCAGGGTCTACGTGTGAAGAGATAAGAGTGAGATTTCAGGCAAAGTTACTGGAAAAGGATATGTTTGTTCCAGGAATTTAATAACTGGGAATTCATATTTCATGGGATTAAATACTGGAATCAATATTACGATTCTCTGTTTACCCTAATAAAAAAAAAAAAAGAGAGAAAAGAGAAAAAATTATTTGCAGGCAGAATCAAAATGAAGACATTAAGGAAATTTAAATGTGAAAACCAAGCAAAACACTATGAGATACACCCATTGTTTGTGTTTAACCAGTTTCATATTTGGAGATTTCCCTGGTTTGTTTGGAATCAATGTGAATTTTTCCATCTAATGGCAATCAGTGCTTGAAATGACAGCTGATGTGTCTGTTTCAATGTACCACTAGTAGTATAAAAAATGCAGTGAATTCTTTTTTAAGTAAAATATACATGAAGAAAGGAAATATCAGCATTATTTTATGCTAAGTAGTGTTCAGTTAGAGCTTATGCAGAGACAAATATTTGAGATCAGAATATTTGGAAAAGAAATCCTTTCAGTGCTTAATTACACTGTGCAGTGGTAAGTCTTGGAAAGCATGGACAATGGTGGTTTGGTCTTAAAAGTCACGAAAAGGAGTGGTCTCCTCTGAGTTTATTAAAATAATCTCAGATAATTTTGAAATTAATAGGTTGACCTGAAAGCTGCAGCAATATGAATAAATGCCTGATATTTTAAGAAGCTCATTAAAATTAATTTAGATTCGTGCCTGACAATGCTAATAAGGCAATGGAGATGTGACAGTGGGGATGTTTATTTTGATCTCAACTGATCAGGGCAGAATTCACACACAGATCTTCTCACCAATTAGGCCTCTAGTGGGAGAACAAATGAAAGACCACACTTGTAGCACATTATGGTCCTGTAATACAAAGAGTGTTGAAATGTTATAACACTCTCATAGCAACGGGCAGAAGTCCCTGAAATTGCTCCAGTGCAATAACCTGCTATAAGATATACTGCTAATGAGAGCTGGATATGGAGAATAATTTAAGATCAAAGTTCTGCCCCTGCAGCCCAGGAATGTCAGGGGTTTTTTTTAATGCCCACAGATTGTGTACTTGTAATGTACTGCCTTGATTAATGTTGGTTTTGAAGCTTCTGTGACTATGGAGAACATGCATGGGTGGGTTTCACACTATACAAGCCTGGTATAGCTTTAACAAACAGGTCTGTGCTAACAGGTGTTGAAGGGAGAGTAAGACAAACCCAATCTCGCGGGATTTTAATAAACTGAATTTAATGGGAATTGAAAGTACTTAGTATCGCTTAGGACTGTAAACAAATCAGTTTTGAACTGATTTTGGGATTAAATTAATTCTTCTACTTCAGAGGTGATCCTCAGCATGCTGAAAACCTTCATGAGTTTTGCTCAAGAACAACCAAGAAAAACATAGCATCTAATTAAAAATTTTACTGTTTGAGTAGATGAGTTATGATATTGTCTCCTTTTACTTGAGGATATGAGAGTCTTCACTGGTGAACAGATCAAAAAAATATCTGTAAAATGGGAACATGTGAAGGACATGCAGAGTGATTATTTTGGATATTTGGTGCTGCAAATGCAAATGAATGATTTTGCAGTCATTAAGAATTAGATATCTGCATCTATTAATTGAGTAGTTTTAAAAAAATATTTTGAAATTAAAAAAATGGTGAGGTATAATTAGTACTTTTAAAGCTGTTTCAGTGGAATAATATTTACTGCTTATCATAATTTTTAGTTTGTTGCTCTGTACAAATATATGCATTAATATTTACTTATCTATTTTTGTGTACTAATGGGAGACAGTCTAATTTCAATGTTGAACACTAACATTTGTTTTATATTTTGTCTTGTGAGTGTGCGACATTTGATATTCCAGTGTGACTGAGAAGATATTAAGACTGCAAAGTAATAAAGTGTGGGGGTTCAGAATGCAGACAGCAGCAGTGATCTCCTAGCCCTGATCTCCTAGACCTGGAAGAAGCTGACAGACACCCTCCCGGGGGAATAATTAAAAATGGAGACTTGGACTAAGCACCGAGATTAACTGTGCTGATTAGGTCAGGCCTGCAAGTCTGCGAATTTGCAAATGTTTTACCTACACGGGGACAAAGGGGATTGTGAAACCCCTCGTGTTTGTAAGAGTATATAAACCCCATATGTCAGAAATAAAATTGGCTTTGCATGTACCCCGCGAAGTCTGTGCCCCAATCGCCAAAATAAAGGATTAATAATATAATAATAAAAGATTAATTAGAACATGTAGTCTGATAATCATCAAAAAATCAAAGTTTGACTTTGAAAAATGGATTGCAGAATACAGAAAGCTTGTTCCAGATATGAGCACTTCTAAATCTCCTCTCTTATCACCTTACAAATCACATGCAGATTTCAATAATTGCTGTGCTCTGTGTTATTTGACTAGAACTTATGTTAAAAGCAAAGTAATCTGTTTAATTAAGTACCACAGTTTTCAGTGTTATGAGGCTGTGAGTTTATCTGTTGTTCCAGTTATTTGATACAGTGATGAGTAGAAACTGTATTTGCATTTACAGATATAAAAATTACAAATAAATTACATGTTAGCATGTTAATATGCTGTTTTATTAACATTTTCTCTTTCAGAGGTGGAAGGTAAGCCATGATCCATTCATGAATATCCATAGGTCCTTACCCGTTTTCTGGGTGACCAAAGTGTTTTTCAGAGGAGGAACAGATCAATATAGAACATGCTACTTAGGGCCAATCACCCCTAAATTTTCACTGAAGGATAGATAGTGGCATAATATTAAATACTAAATGCTTTGATGCAGGAGAAAAAAAAAAATTTTTGAAAAGCAATAACAGTGTCATAGAAAGTACACAGAAATTAATTCAAATGTGGACTAATAATTGTTAGCTTGCATCCTTTCATTTAGGAGCTCAGTGGGGAGCTGCTATCCACTTAAATTGTGTGCCCTGACAGTCTTTGTCAGAGTGAGAGGAACACAGAAATATGCAGCATCTTCTCTGCTGTTGCAAAACCCAGGCAGCTGGGAGCACTCAGGCACAGCCCTACAGGATCTGCAGTCTCCCAATACAAATTCACTGAACTTCACCTGTGGATGGAACAGAAGATCAAAAACACAGTGCTAATAAATATGTAACACAATATACACTGTCTAAGATTGAAGTTTGCTTTTTACTATAAGGCTAAAGAGTTCTTCTCAGAGGCTTTTAAAAAACATGACAACATCTGGTGCAAACTGAATGACCCTAACAGTTTGTCACCACAGCTACAGATAGAGCTTTCCCATATCTCCCAAATTCTTTCCTTTGTGGTTCATTAGTATGCTTGTGGTTATATTATTCAAGGTCAAGTTGGGTGGGGCTCTGAGCAACCTGGTTTAGTGAAAGCTGTCCCTGTCCGAGGCAGGGGGGTTGGACGATCTTTGATGTCCCTTCTGCCCCAAGCCATTCCATGATTCTATGAATCTAAGAAGATGAAGATTCTCAAGTTAACACCAGAGATAATTGAGGTTCCAGGAACATTTGGACCCTCGAGGGAAGAGGGGTCCAAGGAAACCAGATGTTCAAAGATATCTTCCTACAAGCTCAGGAACAGCTCTTCCTGGTAAGCAGGAAGTCAGGCAAAATTGGATGAACAAGATGATCCTGGCAAAAGTGAAACAACTGTAAAAGGTATACAAAAAAGTGGAAAAAGTATACAGAAAGTATACAAAAGTTGGAAGCAGGGATAGGTATCTTGGGAATAACATAGCGCCACTGTCTGAGCATGCAGAGATCTGGTTAAGGAAAGTCAAACCTACCTGGAATGAAATCTGGAGAGGCACGACAAGGCATCAGGAAGGGCTTCCTCAAGTCCATAAGCAGAAAAAGGGAGACTGAGGAAATGTGTCCCCGCTGTTCAATTATGCAGCAGCACAGGACACAAAAAAAAAGTTGTTGAATACTTTTTTCACTTCAGTTTTCACTTCAGAAATCCTAGGCCATTGAGACCAGGGTGGAATGTCTGGAGCAAGATAAAACTAGCCCTGGTGAAAGAGGGTCAGATCAGATTATACTTAAGCAAACTGGTCATGCATAAGTCCATGGGCCCTGGTGGGATGTGGCCACAAGTGCTGGGGGAGCTGACAGATGTCATTGTGAGCCATTCTTAATTGTCTTCAAATGATCTGGTGGCTGGGAGAGAAATCTGACAACCTGAAGGGGAGAAGGTCACTTTTATCTTCAGGAAAGGAACAAAAGGACACAGGCTGATCAGCTAATCCTGGAGACCATTTCTAGAGAAATGAAGGACAAGAAGGTGATTTGTAGTCAGAGCGGATTCACAAAGGGAAACTCATGCTAAATGAACCCAGTCACCCTCCACAGTGAAATGACTGGCTTGGTGGGTGAAGAAAGAGCGGTGGACATTACCTACCTGGTATGGCAGAGGGTCGTGCTGCCGTCCAGAGGCACCTTGGCAGGCTGGAGGAGTCAGGTGACAGGAACCTCTGACAGTTCAACTGAGGGAAGCTCAAAGTTATGCTGGAGTGGGACAGCCCCTGCACCAGCACGTGCTGGAGACCACACGGGATGCTTTTCAGGAAAGGAACTCTGGGGGTCCTGGTGGACACCAAGATGAACATGAGCCAGCAATGTTTTCTTATTACGTAAGAGAAAGAAAAGCTGTTAATTTGCCCTCCCATTTACAAATTCTTACACCAAAATATGAAAAGAAGTTTTCAAAAACCCTGAATTTTAAATGGAAACCAAGATGGTTTTTTTTCCTGTTTCAAGACCACGTATTTTCTTTTTACTCTATTTCACTTAGTTTCCATGCTGTTTCTATTTTTGTCTCTTTAGTGTTGTTATAAATGGAGTATTTCAGCTACTTTATATTCTCAATAAAGTATTCATCAGTCTGAATATTACTAATATGCACAAAGCCTGTTAGTCTTGCAACCATTTAATAAAAATCATTACAGACCTTGATTTTTATGCCATTTTTAGTTTTTATTTTTATAAAGAGAAGCCATCTACAATATTCCTCATGACTCTCAATGATTTTTCAGTCATATAACTAAAGCTCTAAAGTCTACCATGATAAATTATTGAGCTATGGGTCATTAGCAAAATGTGAATTAATGCAAAATGCACAATAGGCTGTACATTTTATCCTTTCTCCAGATGGTTAATTAACTATTTGAAAGTACCAGATGACAAAACTATGACAACATTATTACTTAATGGCACTGACTATGAAAGGGGTTTAATTGTTCTATTTCTCTCTTTCATCATTGATTAAAATAATGTATTTCAATGAAATTTGGCATTGGTCAGCATCTCAATATTTCCTCTTAGTTGAAAATTAGATAATCTTTCCTTAAAAGGAGTGAGAACTGTAATCTTTCCTTAAAAGGAGTGAGAACTGTAATTTGATGAACAAATTGGAATGTCACATTAAAAATACAGCTTAACAATATGTAACTTCTTTAAGGCTGAAATGACACATCCCATGTATATGTAACACTTTTAATTCCAAGGTATGCTGTTCTAAAAATCCACATTAGGACTCCATTATTTATTAATCAAAAAATCTTATCAATGAATAATATTATTTTGCAGTTTTTTTCAGAACATTTCACAAAATTTGAGATTATAGCTGTTTATTTCTTGTGATGTATAAAGAACAACTACTTTAAGAATTCATGAAAACATTACAATTGTGGATTATTTATTTATGTTTCATTCATAGTAGTCTTAAGGCTTCTTGTTAAAAGTATTTGAACATAAATTTATTAAAGTATTAAAATCTGACTATTTGATTAGAGTAAGAACCAGCAGACCCTGGTGACCTGTTTCTCCAATGACCTCAGTTTTTAGATGAAGACTCTGTGGCTTCATAGCAAGGCTCCTTGCAAGCTCTTCCAGCATGTGATAGAATAACTTGTAGACCTATATTTTATAGACTGTAGCATTACCTTGTAAATGAGACAAGTTTTAGGACTGCAGAATTACCTCAAACACAGGGACAAGATATCTCTTGCGAGTTGTGGTGAATGACATGTCACTGACATGTGTGTTCACTGACCTGACAGAATCAGGAAGACACGGGGATTGTGTGGTCTCTGTGGAGTCTGGATGGAAGTCCAGGGAAAAAATACAGTGATCAAATCTGGGGAGGGAGATGAAATTTATAAATCAGAACTTGCTAAAAGTTATCAGTAATCTATGTGTGTTCCATCCTTTAGCAGTATTTCATTTAGTAGTTCAGAAACTGCTTTAGTGATTAACACCTTGCATGTTTGAAATGCAGAACCATGGCCATATTCTGAAGGCTCTTTATGACTTACCAACACTATAAATTCAGAAGCTATCTGAAGCTTATAAAGGTTTTTAAATATTGGTTGAAATAGCCACCCAGAACCAAATAACTCACTTAAAACTTAATGGTCCTTAGAGAAAGCATGCTTTACTTTTGAAATCTTTCGAGTTGCATAATTCTGAAAATCTCCCACAGTATCCTTCTGACACATTCATTGTTAAGAGAGAGTATAAAAGTTTATAGAGATGAGTATAAGAGATACTGCATATTAAAGCTGGAGAAAAGAAGCGAAAAAAAAATCAAACTTAAACCCCACCTAAAAGTGGTATATCTCTAGTAATTTGGTATATCTTTATTAATTACAGTCTACATTTCCCTTCATCAATATCCATAAATATTGGGGAAAACAGTGGGAAAATACAAGGGACCAGAACTTCTAAAACATTAAACACTGAAACAATTACCTGAGATTTAATTTGTGAAGAAATACTCACAGCCTTACTGAGATAGTACTGATCTTAAGTTACAGAAGTGAGTATACGAGTGGCTACAGTAATAGACCCTAAGAAACTGTTTTGAAAATGCACATATTCTTTAACTCAATGCAGATTTAGCAGTAGCAGAGCTCTGTTTATACATAATCATCATAGCCTGTTCAGGACAGGATAAACCTTTCCTCTGTAGAACTTGTTTCTCACTAATTTCTCCCAGAGAATGAGAGCATTGTTCAGAGCTCATCCAGGTTGTTCACAGGTGCAGCTGACATAGGAAACCCTGGCACTGGTTTGTGCTTCTAAGACTTAGAGCACTAAATGGTATTGGAAAAATTTTGTTCACCCTTTTGTTTACTCGGCCCTATCCCATCGCAGAAAAACACCTCCCTGCCTTGCCAGTGGGTCTGGAACCACTTGCAGTAAAAACTCTACCAGCAATTTCCTTAAAAATACCTTGTCCACTTGTAACATTTGAGCAGCACTGAGGATTTATGATAAAATCCCAAGTACAAAAATTCAGATGTCCAAGCGTGCAGAGAAGGATCTCTTCCAAGAGTTGGGGGAATGACCATGATCTACCTGTGGTCAGTTCTGGAAGAGCACTGGCACTCTGCATCTCTATTCTGAAGTGTGCACAGTTGCTGGAAGGAGCTGCAGTCTTAGAAGGAAAAATAATTCCAAGGTTGGAAACTTAGTAATTTGAAAGGATGTTTTGGTTGTACTAAATTGTATGCTATTCTTTGTTTCTTTTGTAGGGTAAGTGACCCACTTCTATTCACTGCACCTGAATTTAAAGACTTGTGTAATAAAATCTATTAAAAACATTCATCTTATTTTCCTTTTCTAGTTTAGGTTTTTTTAAACAGAATTAAATGTCAAGTGCTGCAGTTCATAATAATCTACCAAATGAGTTTCAGATTTACAGTGGAATCTTAGGTATTCATGGAATTCTTATCTTAGAAATATAATTATTATAAATATACACACAAATATACATATATACATATATATATATCTATATATGCACACATACATACACACACATTTTATTCATGCAGTTCCATCTTTGAAAAACAGTAGATTTTTTAGATTTTACCTATACCAGAAGGCCCCCCAGAATGACTGTGGAACCTGTGGAGATCACCCAGTCCAAACCCTTGCTCAGAGCAGCATCAGCTAGAGCAGGATGCTCAGAGATGTGACAACTCAAATGTTTGTATGTGCAAAAATAGGGATTCCAAATGTTTTACTTTTTTTTCCCTTTCAAATACTTTTGAGATTGAGAAATACATGATTTCTGAAAATGATGTGGCAGGTCTGAGGTCCAGTTTACCTGCTCACTCAGCTAGGAAAAAAGAACTGAAATAAACGTTCTATCCATGAGAAATCCTGTAAAGACTCGGTATTCTCTTTGGTTAAGATAACATGATAATGACTTGTTGGCATTAAAATTTAATTTGTGCTGATCTAACTTGAATAATTAATGTTATTCTCATATTAAAATGCAGAAGGAGTATACTTCCTATTTTCTAGCCTGAATATATTAGGAGCTTAGCTGTAAAATGACTTGACAGAGAGCCAAAAATTTGCAGAAATACTGCTACCTGAGATCACATTTGAAACGGAAAAAAGTGCTGCTATTAGAGCAAAGCTCCAAGTAATTATAGCAAATGAAACAAAAGGTCAAGCCAAGGTGTTCCCTCACTGAAGAAACTCTTGGTACTATGAGAAAAAAAGTCACTTTTGGTGAACCTTTTTGACTACTGATTGTAAAAGCTAAAGCTCATCAGAGACCAATTGGCCCATTTCAAAAGAAAATAGGTAGTGAGGTACATTTAGATATTCCTTCAAAACTACTTTCTTCTCTCATTCGTCCTTTTGCATTTCCTCAGAACAGATGAAGTACTAGCAGAAGCTGAAGAGAGGGAAATAACTAGTGACAATGGTCTAAAAAGTGATCAGTTCCTTAGGAGAATAAAAATCTTTATGGAATCCTTACTTTCTGGGACAATTTTATTTAAAATGGACTTTGTAAAACCCGAAATCTTTGTGGTCATTAGAGGAAAGAAACTGCTTCCAGCATCCTAAAGGCATGTCTAAATGACTCTTGCATGCCTTTTATACCCCCTAAGCCTATGGCCCAAATCAGATCATTTTGGCAAGAATACACTGTGTCCCAGGAAATCCAAAAGTGAATCACTCCAGTAACTAATTCTGAGTGACAGACAGTGCTTTAGCAGAGATTTTTCACAGTCATAAAGAATTTTCTTCATAATTTGAAGCTTTTCTGACAGTTATTATTATTTCTACTTGATATTTTTCATTGACTGACACTTCTTTATGTGAACAAGAAGAAATATATGAAGAAATCATGGTCGATAGGACAACTGTTGCAGTTTAGTTAGTTTAGAAAATACCAAAAGATACCTTTTTTTTTCTAGTCTGTATTGGAAAATAGAAAAGAGAGGTAATATACCAGAAGGCAGTGGTGGTGCTGAAGACAGAAGAAATTTTAATAAAATTTCAAAAAGCAAGTACTTTTACACGGAATGTTCAGGTTAGAAAAGACTTGCAGGTTAATCGGGTCCCACCTTTGACTGAACACCACCACATCAACTAAATCATGGCATTAAAAGCCACATCCAATCTTTTCTCAAACAACTCCAGGGATGGTGACTCCACCTCCTCCCTGGGCCACTTGTTCCAGGGCTTAATCATCTTTTCAGTGAAAAAATTTTTTGTAATGTCCAATCTGAATGTCCCCTGGAACAGCTGGAGGCCATTGCCTGCTGTCCTGTTGCTGGTTGCCCAGGAGGAGAGGCTAACTCCCACCTGGCCACAGCCTCCTTTCAGGGAGTTGTGGAGAGCAATAAGGTCTCCTCTATTCTTCTGTTCTTCTTGGAAAATAATTTTTCAAACCTTAAGAGAAAATTCCTCACAGTAGTTTGTTGTGAATATAGGAGTACATGCAAATTACTGCAGAAAGCAATCTTAAAAACCAGATTTTTCAAAATAAACAGGCAAAGGTATCACATCTACCATGGAACTTGGCAGTTGGAGAGCTAAAATAATAGAGACATTTATGTCAAACTGCACAGAAAAAAAATGACAAAATCCCCAAAATCCAAGACATTAAACAAATAGTAGTCAAAAATATGTATTATATTGGTACTGTTTAAATACTTCAAGTGGCCAAATCTACATAATCCAGCTTTTAAACAGGAATTACCTAGGATGCTTTCCAGAGTTGGATTTTACAGGTCAGACAATCAAGACATTTTCAGTTATTCAGAAATTTGATAAATATCTTTTAAGAAACAAGGCGTGGAAGCAGAGGCTTTGGACAGATAAGCTACTCTTATCAGAAATAAGGTTTGTGAATAATTAACCTGTGCAATCCAAGATGTTGAGAATATTACTGCAAAATGACAGATTACTGTTTTCTCAAAAAATGTTTATAAACCTTTATACGTTTGTGCCTAAACTGACTTAGCCATTTTAGGTTAATGGTATCATTTATTGCTGAGCAAGACGAAAGAACTGTTTGAGAGTCCAAAAAGCCTCCAAAACTAAAACAACCCAGCCCAGTTATAAATTCAGAAGCATCAATAATTTTGAAAGACCATATCACTGATCAGTTTTCAAAATCTAACCTACTACATCTATCTGGGCTCTTTATAATGAACAAATTTTACCTAGATACAATTTCTTTTTTTTTCTGAACAGTTTTTCCTTACTTTTGTTATCTCATATCCACCTATAGACACTTGTTTAAAGAAGACACCAAGACTTAAGCAGTTAAAAAAGAGCACTGGGAGATTTCTACATGCTTCTTTCAAAGGAACATTTTACCATAAAAAGGCCGTGGTGCACTAAGAAATGAATCTGTATTTGATTGTTGACAACAGGGGCCCCCATAAATTGGCTTTTAAATTATAATTAGTAAACAGTAATGCAAAGTTTTCTTTAACTTGAAATAATTTGTAGCTGTTTAACCTAACAGTAAGAGAATGTGGCATATCATGCTGGGAGTGCAGCCAATTAATCTGTAAAATTTCATTTATATCTGCACAAGCTGATCAATCTCGACAGTGTTAGGGAAATATAAAAAGAATTCTCAGGAAGATGCTATGTGGTTTATACACATATATGTGGTTTATATCTGGGTAAATTTCCACCACTTCCTATTATTCTTCATACAGAAGAGTAAGAGGAAGCATACACCTATTTCTTTATTATAATTATACAGCAGAAATGAAAAAAAACTTTTAAAATAATGTCCTGTGGATAATTTACTGACTTTGCTATGTTTCAAGGATAGCTGTCATTTAACACTTTAGCTAAAATTACTGCTGCTTCTCTATAAGCAGAGAATGAGAAGCCAGACACGTAAGCTCCACTCTTCATTTTTTTCAGTTAATATTTTTAATAAATTTTCATAATTCATTTACTATTATTAAATGCAAAATGGAAAATACAATTCTAGTATTATTTTATGTTTTTCCATCACAGGAAAACTCCACAGAACCAACTGTTGAGCTGAAGTTATCTTTTGCTTGAAATTAGTTTTGATAAATTTTCTATTAAATAACAAATCTTGTGAAGTTCAACTTCCTTTGAACTTCATAGTGACAAAGATTCAATCTAACAAAGATATACTTACTTATGGGCAAAAATTTCTAAAATAAACCTGCAGACAACATATAAAAGTTACAATAATGACACCCTTTTTGCCATATTATGAAAAAACAACTAAAAACCAAAGATTACTATTCCATGTTGTTAAGGGATGTTTAAACAATCTTCATTCTTGCTGTTCAAAAATACCAGTTAAGCATGAACATGACATGAACATAAGTACTTTTAAGGAAGTAAGGGAGGCCATTCTCACAGTGTTCTAACCTGTGTACCACTATTACTGAATTAGAGTCTAATAGACAGAGATTCTTGAGGAATATTCATTATTTAAATATCAGGCTATGAGTAATACTACTCCCTTGGAACACCACCTATTAAAAAGGCTGAAGAAGAGGTGAGATGCAGCCAAAATGGAAAAAAAAAAAGTGAGAAGATGTTAGAAGCAAGAGGAGATTCTCTAGGAAAAATAAATCACTGTCTGAATGCAGGCAAGAGAGACAATAATAAATTCCTGGATACAGACAGCAAAAGCAATGAGAAAATCTAAAAGAGAGTCTGAGAATTAAATAGCAAAATGAGTAAAAACTAGTAATAAATCTGTTTTCAAACACACCCAGAGTAGAAAACCTGCCAAGGAATCTTTTATCAGTGCATAAAAACAGTGTTAATGAATTCTTTTCATCAGTGTTCACCTCAGGAGATACAGCAGGTCTGTTTGAAACTGAAACATCTCTGGAAGATATACAATAAAACTGACACTACAAATTGCTTAGGCCAAATATCATTAATCCAAGAGGTCTGCAGAACCTGAGAGGTGGACAGTTAAAGCGATAAAGGTGTACACAACCTCTCTTTTATCCTGCCTTGATACTTGTGATTGAATGCTGGAAATATGACTTGCTTGTGTAAAGAATGGTTTACTCATTTCTCCGGGAACTGCAGCCTTCTAATCCTGCTGTTATAAGTGGAAATTAGTAGAAACTCTGAGGAAAGAAAATAATTAGTAGATACTGGCTTAAAAATAATCAGCATGAAAGGTTCAAAATGATGTTTACAAATGTACATCCTGTTTTATGAGACCAGTGAAATTTATAATACTTGAGCACTTGAACAGGGGTGATTTGGTTTCTGCAGTCTCCTTGAATTCCTGGAAGGCTTTTGACATAGCAGCACCAAAGGCTTTTAAGGAAATGAAACAATCATGGTTAAGATTGTAAAGGATCAGTTTTCACAAAGTTGGGAAAACTGGAACTCTACAGACATCTTTGTCAGGACATACACTGTATTAATGAACTACTTTAGGAAAGATATATAAGAGGGTAAAAGCATTTTCCTGATGACATTAATCTCTTGTTTTAAGGACAAAGACAATTCTAGAGAGCTGGAGAAGATCTTAAGGTACTCCCTGACTAGTTAAAATGTCAGAAGGAACTCAACACTGAGCAATGCACTTGCAGGTGATCAGGGTACAAACAAAACTCATTCTGCAGTTAATTATTGTGCTCAGAGAATACCTCAGCTGATATTATCACTTAGGTATGACTTCTTGGGTTTTATGTTGGATGATTCCTATGATGTGCTTTTACTTACTGCTGCTCAGAATTAGGTTGACGTGTCACAAAAATGATAGGCAGGGAGTATAAAAATAAGTGGAGAATCTTATTATCATGTGAGTGTTTGAGACAGACAGCTGTGCTCTTGAAGTCCTCCTTACACCATGACAGTGCACAATGCCATGACTAATTTGCATTTGCAGTGTGAAGTGGTGTTCTGGTACATTCATCTCAAGAAAGATATGTTTGATCTCAGTGAGCTTCAAAGAGAAAGCTGATCAAATGCATGGAAGAGCCTATGTATGGGGAATAGGCAGTTGAACAGGAAGTCATCGTGTAAAAGATATGCTTTAAGTGAGGTCTACAAAATATTTAGTAGGATTGAGAAAAAATTGTTGCTCATTTTCTCTTCCAGTACAAGAATTAATAATGAACCAGAAGATGCCACTAGGAGTCAGCTTTAAAGCCAAAGGATCTGATTTTGCTGACAAAAGAACCGTGGCACTTCTCTCAGATTGTCATGGGTGCTAAATTTAGGGCTTGAAGGAAAACTGAGCAAGTGCTTTGAAATGATTTAGTGATGATTACCTAATGTGAAAACTTGCACTCAGAATATTACTACTACTAGTAAAAGGCAATATGCCATATATGTGAAGCCAAGAAAGTACTGCTAGCCTAATTAAAACTTAACAATATTGTCAAAAATGCAACAAAAAGTTTTTCAGTTAAAATAATTCTGATACTGATAGAGCAAACTTATAGAGAATAGCTGCATTACTAATAATTCTCCTAATACAAGAAAACTTGCTAATATTTATCCATTGCGTTTCTCATTTTGATCATTCTGCCGGAATCCCCGTGGACCTTCAGGCTGACAGCAACAGTTCTCTTGAGGCATAGTAGCAGGGAGAAGGGTATCAGTGACTTTCCCTGTTCTTTGGTGCAAGGAGCAATGTGCTGGTGGCCAGAGTCATTTTCTCCTCACTCTCAGACCTGTTTTTATATTTAGCACAGTCTGCTTCCATTTCACTGGTTCCCAGGTAAAGTCTGAAAGTTGTGCTGTAGCCTTTTACAATCATTATTAACAGAAAGTGCTCTTGTTTCTTACACAGTGATTAGCCAGGACTTTCAGACCTCATAGAGATACGGTGTGTGTGGAGCTTAAGGTAGCACACTGTTGAAACAAATTAAAATTAGCTCGTGGGTAGGCAAGCTCAGACCAGTGCAGAGACCCTCATTGCCAGGTCAACACAAGGCTTATGGCCTTCTCCTAGTAATAGAGAAGGCCATATTTACTGGCCTGCAAGAGAAAACATATCCATCTCAGTTCCTGGAATTAAAATAGCCAAAATTTAGAAATATACAGAGAAAATATGTACACTTGTGCTTTTTTTTTTTTCTTATGAGTTCTGCTAGAAACCAAATTCTGGGCTAGCTGAAGCTTTGATCTGATGCAACATTGTTATTATTATTATCTCTAAATAGATTGTTCTTAACTGCAGCAAACCCACACAATTTTTCTATGACAGAACCAAGAAGGTAAAATTGAGGGCTTCACTTCCAGCTCCAAATGTGCAATATTTGTATTTGTGTTTTCTGTCATGATTTCTCCATCCTGCACTCTATTCCTAGGTTGTTGAAAGCTATCAGGAATCTTCTCTAAGGAATGATTGGAGAGAGTTCAGAGCATGTTTCTGGAGGAGTTAGGATTTGCCTTCAGACAAAATGTAAATGCTTTATGAAGATAAGTTAATTTTAGTTATTACCCCAAAAAGCCTTGCCTGAATTCCTGCGAGGCCAATGAGCCTTCCCTCTTGGGACAAATATTTGAGGTTTGCTTTTCTCATCTACTCACAGAAGATGGCAAATATAGCACAAAGACTAATGATCCTGAGTCTCTTTCTATACTGTCAGGTCCTTCCATGCTATCAGGATCTTAGAAACATGGGCAAATGCTTTCAATGAGTATATTTGTCAGTTTTCATCATACCCTTCTAAAAGGTAACATGAAATGCTTTGTCATCTTACTGCTAACTCTCATCAGCCCCTGGTTGCTGACTGAAGAGTAGCATCCAGCAGAGGAGAACAGAGAACACCTGTAGGAGTTATGTTATTCTGAGTCCACAGTGGGGGCATTTTTCACACTTCATAGCCATCTGTGGCAGAGTAAACTGGAGCTCCTGGGAATAAACTTTTAATTTTGGATGCCAGATGTAATATGGTGTTTTTTCAAGAAACCACCCAGAAGAATTTAAACTCTGTAGGAAAAAAATAAAACAAACACACACAAAACTCCAAACAAACAAACAAACACAAACAAAAAAACCAACCAAACAACCACACACCAAAAGCACAAACAAACAAATAAACAAACAAACAAACAACCCACCCCCAAAAACCTCCTGCAACATCTCTATGCCAACATTAGTTTCCTTCTATAATGGAAAAAACCCCTAACCAACCAATTAACCAACCAACTAACGAAAAACCCAATGAGAAACCATTAAGAAAAATAAAATGTACTAAAATATACTTTCTAGCAAGAAAAGGAACACATGGATTATTGCAATAATTGCTGTGCTACCCAACCTGTTCAACCTTCTCATAGGTACCATGAAAAAAACCCCAAATTTCCTTAACCATCCTTTCAGCCAGAAGGAGTTCTGGCAGTTTCCTATCACTGTCAAAAATATAAATAATGATTTATACTGCAGACATTCGGAGTTATCTATTCAGGTTCTTCTTGAGTAAAAGTACATTTCATGCTGAATATTAAGAAGGTAGTTTGAAGAGCTAACCCAACATTATTTGCTAACTTCTTGGGGAAAGAAAAATTTCTGGTTTTAAATAAGACTCTCCCCTCCAAAAACACCCTACTATCATATAAAATTGTTTTCAGTATGTGACAAAGTAGTTGTCACATATGTCACGCAGTAGTTTGTGTCACGCATTACAAAATGCTATTAAAAATATTCTTTTCAGTAGTATGGAAAGCAGCGGTATCTTTATAAACAGAACAAAAACCACATATAAAATTATAAAATGATGGAAAAAAATGCACCTGTTCAGTCACTTTATTCATCCCTTGCTAGTGAAAGACTGTTCCCTAAGGTGCACACCTAGTGCTTATTAGCCCTTTTCAAAGCATCAAGCAGTGTAACTCCATTCTATTCTCATGGGAGATTATTCAGTGATTTCAGAGATCTAACTGTCAGGAAGATTATCAATATGCTATTTAACCTTAATTTTCCTTATTCTAATTTAGTGTCATTACTCTCAGTTACACCATCATAACATGTTTTGAGATGTAATGTGAGCAAATAGATACTTAACAACAAGATAAACATCCCATCAGCTTTGCATAGGGAGGATTATTTTTAGATTCTCTTTAAACTCTGAGTGTCTTGTCTGATGTCTCAGCTGAGGCATTAAAAATAGGTACAGGAAAAAAAATCTTAATGTCAAACTATGCACTTTCATAGATAGCTACTCTATAGCAACTGCTGCAGGAGGTCTGACTCTGTACCTCTTCCTTTTATGCTATTGGTTATCCCTGGATAACAATGTTTGTAATCATTTGGCTAACTCAGATTTTGCTAAAAAATAAACTCTGTGCTGCAATAATAGATGTACAAAAAAGGACTAGCGTCAGGATGAACAAAAGAATGCACAGAAAAGAATGATAAAATAAACCCTTAGCAAAGAGAACACCAGATTCTTGCTTTTTTTATTGGTGTTTTGTTTTAGACTCTTGAGTTTAGAATGCTGAAAAGCCACATATGATGGCTGTCATAATTTGTGGGGTTTTTTCCAACCAAAACAAAAAATTAAATCCACATTGTTGTAGTGTTACAAGAAGGACTCAACTAATGCTGTTGATGTTTTCCTACTAAGAGAGCTCATACCTGTGTAGTTTGGAGGGCTACCAATTAATTGTCAAAACTCAGTGATGTGTGCTGCAAAGAGAGGAATATGAGCTGAACTTGCCCTAGATGTCAACATTATGAATGCTAAATAAGCACAGGTCAGCTTTTTAATGACCTAAAAATGTGGGTAAATTCAAGGGTTTTCCAGGAAAACTCATGCAGCACAAGCTATGGCACTTCATTCTATCCCCAATCTCCTCCAAAAAGATTAATTTGAGTATACTTTTTTCACTACCAGTTAAATCTGTGTAGACTTTTAAGTTAGGGGTTCATACATTCAATTAAAAATCAGATGTTTATCTCCCTTTTTATCTTGCTTTTTCTAAGGTGTTCCTCATCCACACCCAAGGCAGAAGAAGTTCATCCATCTGAATGGCTGTGCTAAACACGTGTGCCCGTGTTCTCAGATTCCAGTCTGGTCAGTGTTTGTGGTCACATCCCAGACATCGCAGTCTGTGTACGAATGAGAGGAGGAAAGAAGCAATGGATATTCCTGCCTACAAGACTGGGCTTCTCTCCCGTCACAAGAATCCCTCAATTATCAGATACAGGAGCTCAATGACAGACATGAAACTGAGTAAATCCAAGCAGGCAGTTTAAGGGTAGCAATACAGTACTAAGTCTTAACGGATTCCATATATATATATGAAATCTTTATTTAGTGCTTATTTTGTTACCATAGAGCCTTACTTACACAAAATGTTTGCATTCCATGTTGCAGTATTCAAAGCTTTGCATTTTTGAGTCACTCTGGTTTTATTGTTTATTTTATAGCTTTTAAAATATAGATAGATATACAGAGAGATACACACTTTCCTTACGCCTGGAAAACTCCACAATTACTGAAAGCACTTAACCTCAGTTCCTTCGAAGAAATCATCTTTGGCCAGGAAGCAACATGGAAATTTTCAGCCCAGAAGGAAAACTATCAAGAAAGTATCATTGTCAGAAAACTTGATGTGATTATAAAATATGTTTTACAAACCTAATGAAAGCATTTCCTTCTAAGTGACAGCTATAATAATGATTTGCTGGAAGATAACATCAGAATTTTCAATAACCTTTCCATTTATAATATTTGGACACTGGCAGGAGAAATAGTGTAATTAAGGAGAAGAGAAAGAGAGGGTGCCATCCATTTATGACTTCACCTTTTACAGTGCCATTTATACAACAGATTTTAAAACCAATAGATGAAAAATCTTTTATAATTCACAGAGTGAACAGATGGCACAGCAGCATCAAAAATGACAGTGTGTATACACCAAATGAACTGGTGTTCTGCTCTAGTTAAGCAGCTGTCAACATTTGTATTACAAACTTTGGGTTTCAAGGCTTTATAAGTTGTCTCTTTTAGATAACATCTGGAAAGATTGGTTTACAAGCTGCATGCCTAGGTACCACTTAAAAAAAAAAAAAAGAAAACCACGTTTCTTACTTTCATATCCTTTACACTCATCTAATAATATTGTAAATGCTGCCTGTGACCTAAATTGCAGACGCAGTGCCTTTATCTATCAGAGAGCTTTGAACGGGCTGGTGAGTGTGTGAGCAGCTGTGCTGGCTGGGCACAGGAGGGTGTGGCTGTCCCTCACCTCCTGCTTTGCACAGGAGGCTTTGAGCATGACTGCTGAGACCTGCCCGAGCACCCAGACACTCCCTGCCTGGGATGTCACCATCCTGTGAAGCATTTCCAGACCCCCTGTGAAGCAATTCCAAGGAACAATATTGATCAAGATGCCAAACATTAAATATAAGTAACTTGAAGTAGTCCAAAGTATGCCCAAAGTAGCATAATATTTTTGTTAAATACCACCTTTGGGCTTAGAAAGATTACAAGGTATGCTGAAACAACTAATCTTTTACACTGGGAGTCCCCAGTAGTGGTTTTCGTAGGTGCAGGGGTAGCTATGCATTGCGTGTAAATCCTGCTTATACAAGGTAATCAGTTTTGGCCATAAAGAAAAACCAGAAGATTTTAACATTTTGCCTGAGAAAACGGAATTGCAGCTCAGGAAGGATTTCAGGATTTGGCTCACCAAGCAAACAATTTTAAATTATATGCTACTAGGCACTAAACTGCTTACAGGATTAGTATCAACATATTGTGCCCTTTAGCTCCAGGTTTGAATCTATACCATTATCTCTGCGGCTGGCAATAATCTTGGATTGAACATAAAGGCAAACTTTGGTCTTACTTGACACATGGGTCTATGGTGTTTAGTTTTGAAGTAAATGTGAGCAATCAGTAAATATTGTAATAATAGATTCATGGAAGTAATTCTATGATGGGTGTTTTGGAGTGTGACAGAAAAATGGAAAAAACAAAGAGTGAAATGTATGTACCAGAAGTAATAATGTGATTTTCAACTTGGATAAATGTGACCTCATTCTTTCAGGAGGAAACATCAGGAAATGAACAAGCTAACCAACCAGTCAAATTAGAAATTACGTTTTTAGTGCTGTTCAGAGGACAAGAAATGCAGTGCAATCAATCTGAGTTGCACCCACTGAGACATCCATATGTCAAAGAGATTCTTCCAATGGAATTACGAGTCATTGCCCTAAAGTCCTAAATTAGGACTTTTACAGGTGTTGGTATCCAAATGCTCCTGGAATTCCATGACTATTACATGCCCCAGGCATATTCGAAATTCTTCTCTTGGATGGAATACATATTACATAAAGTCTTCAGTTTCAGGACATTGTCAATAAAAACTTGAGGCATTTAAGAAAAACAAAATATAGATAAAGGGCTAGAGAGAAGGAGTGAAAGATTAATGTAAAAAATAATGAATATGAATAGCTTCAATAAATTCTGAGAGAGTAAGCAGTGAGGGAATATATTTGCTGGTATATCCAATTATATTCCACTGATGTGGCTGGCATCCAAGTTAGAGTAGGATAAATAACTAAAAATTTCTGATTTGTATGACGTGACTGTAAGCAAATAACTGGATTCTGAAAGAGAAAAGTTAAGAATAACACTTTAACTATGGAAAAGTGATGATAAATACATAGGGAGGAGGGAAGAATTTTAAATGAAGGTCTCATTCTTTTTGGCAACACCTGAGCTTCTGTTCTTCACAGAGCTAGATGGGAACTGAAAATGAGAGTTACATCTTGCAGTGGATGCAGCAGCAATGGCCTTGTTGCCCCTGGCTTCATTTCCCTTTGATTTTCTGAAACAGCAACTCTTGCTGTCTCAGAAAGTTGCATGTACCTGTCTCCCTGTTCCCAGTAGGACCCTGTTTCCTAAGAGTGGCTCTCTAAACCGGATCTCTAAACCCCATGTTTCCCAAACTTTCTCTAGAGATCGTAGGGACTAAATTACATGGTTTCCATGTATCAGGAAATACCTTTTGAAATATTTTTTTGAACTTGAAATCTTAATAATTAACATATTTCACTGGAATCACAAATTAAAGATTACTGTCTTCTAAAGCAAAATATTATGAAGAAGTTTATTTCCTCCAAGCAGAAAATAAGGTCTACAGCTTAGATTGAGCCTTCCATGCAATAAGATTTTCAGGAAAATCAAACCTGGAAATCTGTGATTATTGTCTGTGATGTAGTCCAGGAATGTTCTCAAAGACTCAGAAGAAAAAAACTGGAATATTACGACTTTTATTGATAAAATATTATAGAAGATATGAAAAACTGTGTGTTTTCTAGAGATTTTTAAAAACTGCATCCTTCTTCAAACATTTACTCCAACAGACACATTCCAGAAAATGAGCTACTTTCTTTGTCCTTGTTTAAAAAGTGAAACAACGCACACAGAACAGAGGGACTGGAGGTTTCAGGTCCTGTACATTTAGCAATGTCTGAGATCAAAAGAGATCTTGTTTTGAGAAACTGCAAGGTAATCTGAGGTGTTAATGTGTGCGGACATGACCTGAACTCCAGACTGAAATTCTCTGTACCACCGTCTTCCCAAGTTTTCTGACACATTTGTGTGTCGACAGAACAGGTCATTGCTTACTGCTGTTTTCTCTACTAATAGTGTGGGTCAGGTTCAGCTATCAATATGTTTGCTTCCAGGTATCTGAAAGCACGGTTGTATCTAAATGAGACTAATAGATGCACATCTGCACCGCACCACACAGAGCCATCAGGCTCCTTCAGGACTTTGCTGATTCCTGCACCAAGATAATTAATAAAAATATCAACAAATATTTGCTGAATTGAAGAGCAGTGCTTGACAAACATTACTAATAACTTCATTTCAGCCTAATATTTTTTCTTGCAGTACTCGTGAGTGTTGACCTTTTATCAGGCCCTTTCCTGTGTTATAATTCCTTTAGTGGTCCTCATCTTTTCCATCTTAATTAACAAGTGCAATCCTAACGTGTGATTTTATAAAATTCTACTCTTATTCAAATAAAGAGATTTACCACGTTTAAAAAAACCCAACAACCCCAAAAAACAGTTATCCAAATGAAGATATTACATCTAGGTAGCTAACATCTCTTTCTATTTCCTTTTATTTCTTTCATTTCCTCACTCCATTAGCACTGGCTTGCATGGAAAATACTTCTGGACATCACAAGACTTGTGGTTGCACAAAAGCTCAGCCCTTCATTCAGGTCGGGGTTGCATTTGCCCCTGCACAGAGCTGTATATTACAGATGTCAGAATAATGAGCCTGAAAAAACCAAGACCACTTTCTTTTTAAAGTATAAATGTTCCTGAGACTGCAATTTCATGCACCAGTTGTTTCAGGTTTCTGAAATGAAGATTACCTGGTTCCTTCCCTCACTCAAGAGCTCTACAGTCTCTGAGTTTCCTATTATCTCTTTTGTGATAATTTCTATTTCCATACTATTATTCTTTCTTTCTAATCCTAGATTCAATGATCGGTTTTCTTTCCTGTGATTTTCTTCAATAACAATGGAGAGACCAGTGAATCTGAGGCGTGTTCTCATTTTTTAGTAATCTTGTAGCTCTACTTTAAATCTTATGCCGTTGAGAGCATACTTTTACTGTTTTCTTAAATTTTTGGCTTAGAAAAACTTTGATATTCTCTGTTTTGCTGTCCTTCATGGTTTCTAACTATTTTATAAACAATAAATGCACACCTAGGCCACACAGTTACACAGTTAGACACAGTTAGTCCATCCATAATTGCACAAGTTCACACATTCATTCTCACCAACTTCCGTATTGTTTAAACACTACTTTTTAGACACTGAGTACATAAAATTAACTTTTTGTTATGCAATTCAATGAACTCCTACTAATATGGACTAACTCACTTGTTTCTCATTGTGATATCCAGGAAATATTCATATTTATTTTTCTAAATATCATCATATTCTAACTGGGAATAGGAGACAGGTTATAATAAGTACTAGAATTAGTGCAGTAGGTCTTCCATTACTGTGTTTTGTATAAGTGACTTAAATATTCAATTTTACTTTTGTAGTATTTTGTTTGTCTTGATTTTTCCCATTCTCTTCTTCTATTTTCTCTCTGAATAGCACATACACTCTACTATCTGTATATTGCTCCTCCATTTTTACATTATTTTTGAAATCCTGTCTTGCAATAGTAAGTTATTCTCCTGGTTTTCTCTGTCTTCTGCTGTCCAAGTTCCTGAAGTAGTTTTCCACAGTCGTAGCACCATGTCCATCCTTCATTCCCTAGCTGGAACAGGTGGAGGGTTTTCCCTGTGTTTAAACATATAGCTACATTGTCTGCTGAATGAGTATTCCCAACAGCTTACTTTCCAAACTCCTGGTGTTCATCCTTTTATTCATAGTTTCATCCACTGTCAAGTTTTAAGTCACCCAATTGTCCTCTTACAAACCTATACAATAAATTGATTTTCTACTGACATTCTTGTTTAATTTTTAACTTTTACTGGTAAAATTGTCACATTTTGGTTGATTTATAGCTCTGTCTTGGGTTGAGGAGCCACATGAGAACCCTTTACTCATATATAGACTGAATATAACCACTGGCTACTGACAGGATATTTTTACCTTTAACCTAGGAAAGTATGGCTGTTACAAGGTGTGACAAGGCTCTGAGGATTGGTTGTGATGAAAAACGAAGAATACATCTATCACAGGTATTCTCTGCAAGCTGCATTGAAATACATATGCAGCTAAGTTTCACCATAATTATTATTTATCTGTCTGTCCCCAGCACTGACTCAGGAACCCAATGGCCGTTGTGTGTTCTGAGGTTTTCCACGTGCCTCAGTGAGAAAGAAAAAACTTTCCTTTGCATAAAAAAGATAAATCTGTGCTTAGGATTGCACAGAAAGGGGGAATACAGAATATCTCTCTCCCCCTCTTATCAGTTTCTACTCACCTGTTTCATGAAACAGACAGGAGCCTTATCTGGTATCTCACTATAGTGAAAGGTGTTTGATGTTTTGTGAACCACTTTCCCACTCAGCTGCCCGCTCATTGTTACTGTAAGAGTACAGTTCTTCAAACAAATGAGGTATTTTACACGAACACAATGTTGCATCAGCTATCAATTTTGTAGCTGCAGACATTCAAATGAAATCGTTAAATAACTCAATTCTGCTCCTCCTAGAATGAGCATCTTTTTCCTTTTGTCACAATTACTTTAGGGATTGGAGGGCATGCGAAGGTGAAAGAAAATCCTGGTGTTGTTAGGGCACCTGGCCATCTAAGCCAAACAACTGCTGATCTTAACAATGGAGAATAGAAAAAAATTACTTCCTGCTACTCAGACAACATTGCATAAGCTTGTTAAATGTTGACATCATTATCTACTGTACATATTCATATACATATATGCTCTGAAAAGGTGACAAGATAGGTAGAGTCTAAAAGTGCCTCATAAGAAAGACAACTAATGCATTTGAATGTCCAATTTTATAAGCCAATTGAACATGGAAATGGGATCATTTCAGTGTGTGCATGTCTTTAATTGATACAGTTGTTAAGACAGTACATAGCTTAAGATGCAGGATCTGTTGGACATATATTCATCTTCTGGTTTCAACGGTAAATCAAGAACAGCAATAATATCTATTTCACATGTTAATTACTATATTTTTATACCTTTTTTTTTTAAATGCAACGTGCTATAAATGTGTTTTGGAGTGTAGTGGGATAAACAAAATGTGTAAGATTATACTAGCAACACCAAGCATTGATCAAGTTAAATTGCTGTGCACATTTTAAAATTCATCATTCATGCATGGCAATATTTTTTAAGCATCTCCTGTTACTCAGATTAAGAGAATCATAAAGTTATTGAATAACAGGTTGGAAGAGCCCTCAGAAGGGCTTCTATAAAGCCAGGTATGTTTACTTTTAGTTTCAAAGTTTAGGCATAGATATTTGAGAACAAAATCTTATTTGCAAACCCTTTTAGTATAGTGGAACACTATTGTTGCTGGTTTATTCTCAGTTTGCTCTGCTCATGTTATTTTTTTTCTCAACTCCCAATTTTTCCTAAAATTATAATGGAACATCCTTCATCAGATTTTCTTACAGAATTCAATCTTCTCCCCTAGATAAAATTATTGCATCCAGTAGTAATTACATCCATAGTAACACATACAGTAATACAGGAGTACTATTGTGTATTGTGCAAAATGAAGGAGAGCTTGTGCTTCTGCTCAAAATGAGAGAGCAAGTCCCATTTGGCTTCTCAGCTGGGTTTGTTTCTTAAGATTGATTGACTTTTTCTACCTGCTTGGCAGTGGTCTCCTCTTTGCCTTTAGGTGACCTCTGTGAAGCAAACAGAAGGACCATCCTGCAGTTTCTCTTTCTGTGAATGCATCTCTACCGACAAGCATAGCTTCTAGACATGCTTCTGCAACTCTAAACCTCCATATTTCAGCCAAATCTGGTTGGCAATCAGTTTCTGGAGTTAAAAGAGTGGCCATGTGTCAACAGAAGAGGAAAATATGAACACACATGTTCTGATAAACCCAGGCATTTAACTTTGGCTGTCAGATTGGAGTGCACATATATAAAGTCAAATTGAAGCTGCGTCCTGAGGCTTTGTTCTTTCCCAGCAAAACACCTGAGTAAAGCAAATTGAGAGCTGGGTCAAAATGGAAGATCAACACAAAGTGCTATCTCTGTTACACTATGAAACAAGCGCTGTTATCTGGCCTGACACTCAAGATAAAGAGCTTTGCTGATAATGCAAGATGCATTTCTTTTGATTAATACAGTAACTGTGCCTGAATCCAATTTCACCTCTCCACTGTGTGTATGAGAATACCCAATCTAAGGTAATTCTGTGCCATATTCTGCATAATTCTCCATAGCGTTATGCAGAATAGCTAAAGATATTCTGCTGCTAATGAAGAGAGGTACTTAGAGAAGGATTCATGGTTATAGCCTGCAGGCAAGAAAACAACATTAAGAGTAAAGAGTGTCATTTAAACATTAAGGGTTATTTAAGACTGCTGGAGTAAAATGACTTTAAAGGCTGAGTTAACAGCTTTGGCTATAAAGATGTATCTTAGAGATATTTTTCTTAAAGTGATTTCATGCTTATTTCTGTCATCTTTCCCAGTCCATTTGTGTTTACTTCATAAGACTCTATAAATGATACTTACAATTCAGTAAGCTGAGGATAACCACTGTGCTAGGGGAAGGATGGGAAATGAGAACCATTCTCTGTGGAGGATCTCTGCTTCTCTTGCTACCTGGTGTATGTGGGTGCTGATGGTTACCTTAATGTTCCATTATTTTCTCACATGCACAAACTTCTTATTGTGGTTGCTGCTGCTAATAATGCTTCACTGCCTGTGTCTTTTCTGCTTCCTTATGGCAGAAATAGTCTCCAGATTTCCTCATCATATGGAGGAAGATTTTAGAAATTATGTTAAAAAAAGATGCTGACCCTTCAAAGCCCTCTGATCTGCTGAAGCAGGAGAGTGCTGTGGGTATCACGGTGGGTAGAAAAGTACGAAGCCAGGAGAGACAGAGAAGAAAGAAGCGGCATTAAGAGAATTGCTGCATGTGCCAGGCATTGGGAGCTGTGACCTCTTACAGCAGAAGTGGGGACAAACCAGCCGCAGCAGCAGAGCCTAAAGAGGGAGGGAGGGAAACCAGGGGAACCAGGGCTGGGCAAGCACTGTGGAGCAAAGAGACTTGAGGCACGGCTCTGTAGACAGCTGTGGTCAGGTGCTGGTTTAGGGCCTCCCTCAGAAGCTGAGATCCTGCCTTGTCTCACGCCCTGAAGGAAAGGAAAATAAAGTATTTTTTTGTGAGTCAAAACGGTGGAAGTGATTGGCAGTGCAAGATGTAGCATGCCCGTGATAGGGAAGGGTAAAGAAAAGAGGGTTCCAGAGCACTGCCAGAGAGAGCAGGCAGGATGCAGCCTGCTGGCACTAGGACTTCAAAAAAGCTGTGCACTAATTTTTAAGCAGGCAGGAACAGAGGCGAGCAATACTCCAGAGTAGTCAGGCATTACACTGAGCTGCTATAAAACAATGACTGGAAAGCAAACATTTTGGCAGTGAGTGCAGGTTGTGAAACTTCTCCTTGCAAACAGATAAAACATAAAGCCTTGGTTGTTGTTTCTGAAATCCTGTCTCCCTCTCAATGTCTCCTTCAGCCAGAAATACAGGAGGCTTCAAACACAGACTTGAGACACTTCCAGAAATATATTTACTACCTGGATTAAAGATAAAAACATAATTATTATAAATTCTGCCCTGAAGATAGTGCCAGACAGTTTGAGGACAAGGTGACTGTGTTACCCCCTTTTTCTAAGAGAAGGACTACAGGATTCTTTTAATAAAAAATGCAATCTGTCTCTTAAGGACATGTATATCTACCTATATAAATAAGTAGAACTCCTTGATTAAAGCAAGTACGTTATCAGTACATAGGACTACAGTGAGCAGTTTTATGCATTGCAATTTTCTTACCATAACCACTTCATATAAAAATAGATACACCTAAATGTTTATCCCACAATGCCCCCTCAGGTATTAGCTAATGCGTGTTTATCCACTAGTTATAAACCAAAACAAAGGGCCATGACAAGCAATAACTTCTGTATGTATTTTTTCAGTCTTTCTAATGGATTCCTCTGTTAAATGTTATGAATGGTCATCTGAAACTGTATCTCTGTGAGATAGGAATGTATCCTTCTCTCTCCTTTCTCCGTCCTAAGCAAATACCAATTTTCAAGTGCAGAGTTGAGAGATAAAGAGCTCAAATAACTTCCCATGCTTTTCCCTTAATGTGAATGAAGAACAACGTTATTTCAGCTAAGGATTCAAAACCGCAACCACATTTCATTTGCAGAAATTTTCTGAAAAATAGTCAGTGCCAGTAGATCCACGTTGATGTATTCCTATAAGTAAACAACTGCCTGCACATATATAAGGTTTGCTGTATTCTTGCAATATCTTGCTTTACAACATAAAATAGACAGTGCATTTGAGCTAACCATGGAGAACTATTTATTAACCACTTTATAAATAATAGTTTCTACGTCTATATTATGGATTAGTACAATCTGAGTTCCTAAACTGAATATTGACTAGGTAATACACTGTGGTTTCTCTTTTGTGGCTGTATTTGTCTCAACTGCCTTGGTTTATATCTGTCTTATTTTCTTTCAGCATCTCTTAAACCAAAGTAATCTTAGTGGAACACTGGTTCTGACCTTACATGCATGCTATGAGGTACAGAAGGGTTAAACTCCAGGCAAACAGTTGTTACAAGGCTGGGAATTTGCTATGGCAAGACTCACTGGGATGGAGTAATTGCATTCTGGCAGTAGCAGCTCTCCAGCAAAGCTGTGCCATAGTATTTCCAGCGGATTATAGTGATTACCAATGACAAAACACCTTCCTGTGGATTTGTGGATTTTTTCCAGAGACACTAAATCACTTGAGTTCAGTTCTAGGGCAGCAATATAAAAAAACATAATAATGCGTTACTACTGGGTTTAAACAGGTAAAAAATACTAGTTTTATCTTTGAGCAGCTGAAACCTTGGTAACACAGATGTTCAGATCTATTCTTTATTTTTTATTCCATACATAGGTTTTGTTTGGATTCAGACTAGTAGCTCAAACCCCTATTACTCTTAGAATGGAGACATAATAGAAAAGATAAATCTGAAAAGAAAATAGCAGGCATATTTGGTGAATTGCATGCACTACAGAGAGCTGAGATGCCCTATAATTTACAAACAAATTCAGTAATGCATTCTCTGTAAATAATGTCTTTCAGCTATTAAATTTTGAAAGGTAAACAATATGTTTTCTCAATCTTCCTTGAACCTCCTCTTCAGTGTATATGTACATGCTACACGCATGCAAAAATTGATCTGACAAAAGTCTAAAGGATCAGGTAATAACCTAATTTACTAAACACAGTCTGGCCAATCACACTTATTCTGTCAATTCTCGATATTTGTTTTGAGGTCATCCTCATTTGCCCTCACAGGTTTGACATTGAAACAATAAGCCACCAAAGGGGCAACTGTTGTGCCTCCCAAATTTCACAAGAAGATATCTCTTTATGTTACTCTTACTGGTCAAGGGTTTTTTACAATGGTAGGAAAAAAAATAAGCCCAAAATAAATCTAGAAAAAAACTAGTGACATTAATATTTTTTGAGCTTGGCAGTAATTTGGGTATGTTATAAAGACATAATTGTTAAAAATAATTTAATAAATTCAGTGTCCATCTCTATTTTATTATACAGGCAAATGTGAGTTATTGGAATTACAGAAATGACACTGATACAGAAATTACACATTTGCTGATGGCATCAATATCATAGTTCATCTGCATTACAAAATGCATTGTCTTGCAAAAATTATGATTGAGTTAGGTGATGGTTTGGTTAGGCACTTTTTACTTTAATTATGTTAATAGAGGCTGGACTGTATGCTACAGAATGCACCTCATTCTACATATTTCTCTAAAATTGCTTGCCCTGTTCAGAAAAAATTCTCAAGTTATAGATACTTTTAGGATACTTTTTTCTCCTTATACTGTTTCCTTTTGTTCTCTTCCCTTTCCAAGGAGGGTTCTTCCTTTGTATTTAACCGTGAAGGCTTAAAGAATGGAGAATAATAAAAAATAAGCTTACTTGCTGAGAATCTATAGCCATCCTTCCCCATAGAAACAATCTATAAAATAAGCACTGTAGGTTCACCATTTCAGTGTATTGAAGCTACACAAAATAATTCATTTCCTCTAGCGTATTGGAGGAAAATAATTACAAGGTCCGGCACTGAATTACTGCTACAGTGTTAATCATCTCACATCCACCAGAAGGTAATCTTGTCTCAATTCTAGATCCAGCTGGAAATGGATTTAAAGCTAGATAGCCCTTCAGGTCTTTCTTGGCCAAGTGTTGGAATAGAAATATCTTGACAGCATAGCTAATAGAAGCACTGCTAACATAAAAATGCAGACCATGTAACACTGCATGTGCCAGGTGCAATGCTGGGTCTTTTTGACTTAATGCTTAAGTTTTGAAGCAGCTATGAAATGCTTTTATGTCATCCTCAGTAAGACTGAGAATTAAATTCCATACTTGAAACAGGAGCAGTTTACTGTTATAATGTTAGTCTAGCTAAAATTCAATGTTATACTCGGGATTCCATAGAGATTTTTAAAAACCAAAGCATTCTGCAAACTTGAAACATTTGAAGTTCTTAATATTGGTGTTTTCTAAGACAGCTTCTGAGAAATATACAATCTTCCTGAACTACTTTTTCAGTAAATGCTCTGCTCCACATTCCACAAGAGCATTGTCTTCAGAAAGCTCCCAGGATGTCTTGCAGCTTCTTTTTCTAATGAAAGGATGTGTCATCTACCCATAATACTTCTTTCTGAAACAAAACTGTAATAGCAAGTTTCCAGTAAGTTAATTATTGTACTTTTCTTCAGTCTCATTTAAAAAACTATTTCACCTTGGCAATTCAATCAAACTTCTGCTTCTCAAAGCCAGCCTATGTCTTCCATTATGTGTAGTGCCTTTGCAGTAGCTGCACAAGATTTATTTTATAACCTTTCAAAATTTTATTTCTAGTCTTTGAGACCTTGTAGCACACCTTTGGTCATTGTGCCTTTCTTCTATTGTCTTTCTCCTTGCTGCTCTTCTGAGTCTTAAGACCTGACATCTCTGCTTTGTCTTCATTTCTCTTTCACTTTTTTTATATAGGGTGAAAAGCCAGCTCAACTGAACTATCCAGTTGTTTTAAACACTCAGAATTCAAAGCCATTTCAAAGTGACAAAGCTTGACTATTCAGTCTTCAGTTCCACAACCATGTGTCTACTGTGTTTCTTCTAAGGCACTCTGTCATTCACTGAGCAAGCTGTGTGGAATTTCTATTTTGAGCAATAATGGAACACCTTCATCCAGTTTTTAATTTTTGGTTTGCATGCCTGTATTTCAGTTATGTATGAAATTCTATCAACCTCTGTTCTTTGTTCAGAATTGCACACAATGAAAAGCTTAGGTACCTTAGAAACAATTTATCTGTGCAGAATATTTGTTATGTTGGGCAAAGCTCATTCTTACTAATAGCATGGGCTATGTGGAGACAACTCTGTGCTGTTATGGATGGGTACATTTTCGGGGGCTTAGGTTAGGGTGGTTTCAAAGCCTGAACATCAAACCTGTTCTGTGTGTTCAAGCTTGGCTGTGTTGTGAGTGCCTGGCTTTTAGGAAATAGCTCTAGAGGTTTCAGGTTGGATCTTCAGAACACAAATGTGGTACAACACTGACTACTTTGAGTGACTGATTTTTGATCTGAGGTCACTGCGACATAGTGTGAATGTACATAAGTTATTTTTCAGGGAGCAAGCCCACCTCCGGATATCCATCTATTACAGCAGCAGGAAGTGCAGTTTGGCATCATCATGTTGTTAGGACTGGTTCCAAATCTTTGACCTCTGAAAAGCAGACAAAAGACTAACAACCTGCATCGGAAAAAAATGAGCCATATGTTTAATAAGTCTGTTTTCAAAAAAATTACTAATTAAAAACCTCATAAATGCTTGGATCTGCGAAGCAGTGATTTATCAGGGATGACACTTGGAGTTGTTAAAATTACCTGGGGCTCAGATTAGGATGGATGATCTTTTAGAACTAATTTTCCTCCCATTCCCACGCCTATTGGTCAATGGCAGGCTTTCCTTCTTCTTCACTCAGTCTTGATTTTTTTCTAATTTAATTTTCTTACCTCATCTCCATTGCAAACAATGTTGATCTTTACTGTAGAGTGGGAATTAGCCATTTCTGGGTAGTTTTACCCTTTTCCTCCTTAGCCTGGTCTTCTTTTCCAAAGAAGAAACTCTGTGCAGGAGGTTTATTTTGAGAAGTCTTGAAACCATGCCTTTTAACCAATTTTGAACTTTTTCCAGCCGGTTCAAAAACTAATCCTTTTTCAAAAGTCTTTTCACCATTTTAATAAATCATCATTTACTTTTTCTTTCTGAGATTGCTTTGAAAACGCTGGCAAAATCCAGCGGACAGAACTCAGAACCTTATAACATCAGGCACGATGAAACCCAAGAGGGTGGCAGAGTGGTCAGCCGCACTTGGAGCTGCAGGATAAGCAGCATATTGATAGGGAGGTGCTGAATGCAGCACAGCTGTCAGCCAGCTGCCTCACACACGGGTAACAGCCTAACTACAGGATCGGAGGGCTCAAATCAGGGTCACCACACACCACGTGACATCCGGAGCTGCCTGACTGCTGGTGAGCAGAATAAAGTCTGAGAAAGCTTCTAGGCCAACCACAGCTACCTTCCATCCCACTTCAGTAAGTGACATGTCACAGAATAATCTGCAGTTCTGCATATACCTCTGGGCAACCTGGGGAACTGGGGTTTGACTTTGTGCTTAAGGAAAACAGTTTATTGCTTGTTAAGTTAATAGTAATTTTTCCTTTGGTGTATACAGGAATATAACAGAAATAATTCCAAAACAGTAGAAATTAAGCTGAAAAGATGAGGGTTTGATGTACAAAATTTTCTCCATTTAAGGAGGCTTTTAAAACACATGCATACTAATCTGGGTCTACGTGAAACTTTTAAGTACTTTCAGATTTACTTATATGTAGAGGTCATTAATCTTAATACAGCTCACTACAACATTTCTTCTTCATTTGTGCAATTGAATTTACAAAAAATTAACCAGTGTGATAGGAATTTTTACTGTAACCAGATGAAAAAGGAAGTTGTAAAAATAGTGGGGAAAAAAGGATTAAAAATGATTGGTTTTCTGTTTTTCTGTTTGTTTTCTAAATAGTTGGAGAAATATTTTTAATAAAGGGAAAGAAATTCCTTGGAGTTTACTTACTCCTCAAAGAACTGAGGATTTGAAATTCCCCCAAACTTCCAAGTTTTACTCAAAATGGCAGTTGGTTTTTGGTTTTAGTGCAGCATGTTCATCATATAATGATGGAAGATTTTTATTTCCTTTTTCTGTTCCTCCCTACTGAGTTTCTTCTTCCTCTCCCTTTACTTTCTTTTCTTCAACTGTACTTCTCTGGTATTAGGGCCATTCATGTGGCCCCTGGGAGAGCACAACCTGTGCAGGGGACAGATGTGTCAGCAGCAGTAAGGAAGGGTTTCTGTTAACGGCAGGGCTGTGCATGGGTGTGTGACTCTAAGTAGGGACAGGCGCCAGGCCACAGCTGAAAGAAAAGCCAGAGACGTCTGTTCATGTGTTTGCAGAGAATTTGGTCCAGTCCATGTGGCACCTTAGGCAGACAATCTAAAATGCTTCTTGTATATTGAAAACTGAAATCTGGCATCTGAAAGTCAAGTACACATCTCCTTTTAAACTTGACATTAGAAACATTTGTCTCTGTAAATCCTGGAAAGATTTAATTTTCAAATTAAGTTGTCAAGGACTGGGTTCATATTCCTCTTGGTTGGAATTTAACTTCATTCTTTACCTATACAACAAAGAAATAGTTTTGGAAGAGTGTTTAAATAATTATTTTCCCTAATTTTCTATAATGTCATTTCTAGAGTATCAGAATACTGATTAGTTTTAAGCAAGAGGCTATTTTTTTTGAGATAAGACTCACACTGTATAGTATGTATTTTCCCCATTTTAACAAATATATACATAAATACTTATTTAAAACCCTAAGTTAAATAACTCAAAAGGCCTTGTTTTCTGGGCTAATTCAAGACCTCATCTTATAATGGACTTCAAGAAATAATGTTCTCTATCTTGCAGGAGGGCTTTAATCTCATTGTAGGGAGTTTTACTATGCCTAGAGGTTTATCCTTCAAGTCATGGTCTTCAAACCAGAGCTTTAGGCAAGTTTCCATATATTGCCAAGCAACCCAAAGATAAATACGTTGGATCAAAATCTCTCTAAGTTGTATAATCAGAGAGAGACACAGATAGGTATTTTTTGAAAATGTTGTAGGGCACTGATCAGACTAGCTCTGTAACTCATTGAAATTGGTGTGAAATAAACATTGAATCAACTCTGGCACTGCTGAGAAAATCCTGCTATGAACCTCTGCTTGCTATTCAATGCCAAAACAAATTTGAAAACCTGGCCTTTAGGTCTTGCGATCAACTCAAATATCTGTGCAAGAACAGTGTTAAGAATGCAGACCTGGCATCCTTCAGCTGAGGAAACAGTAATAAGATGAACTTTGTGAGGTAACTCATTTATGTCCACATTAGCTGTTAGTGCTTTTAATATGGATAGAACATCTTTTGTGTTTTGACTACCAATGATAGAAAAGCTAAGGTAAAATGATATTATGCAGCTCCCTTCCAGACACATTTGCCTACTCTTATTAATGACTTCCTCAACTCTGAAGCATTTTTTGAAGAATTTGGAAGCATAACATTTACCTAAAATTTTATATAGCCATCTAAAAGCCCAGAGTTTTTATCTGCAAATTTGAGAAATCACTGAGGGAATATAAAAAAATTGGTGGTGTTATAATACTTCTTTGGAGAAATTTAATAGTCCAGAGACATAAAAGCAAGATGGGATGGTGGAAGAGTCTATTAATATATTAACAAATCAAATACTATGCTGGTTTTTTGATAGCTCATCCAGCTTTTTGTATGTTAGTCTTTTCATTACACAACATCAGTTCCAGTTCTGTGGGGAGATTTTTAACTAGAACCAGAGGAATGGGAATCAGAAAGTATAGATCATCAAGGTGTCACCATGCAACTGCATTTGTTCTCTACTTGTAGCTGAATGTTTTCTCAGCATCCATAAATACTCCCTACTCCTCCTAACAAACTCAGTATCTCTAGTAACATGAGGCCATATTAATTGAGGCAAAACAGCAAAAATAGTCTTTTATTTCAAGTAGCATTGAATTTACGTAGAATATTAAAAAAAAAATCCTTGTCAGTAAGTTACTGGTAATAATATCAGTTCATTATACCAGTGCTATCAAGCAAATCAAATATTGCCCTTAGGCCACATAGCCAAATGTTTTTAGCAATGTAGTTTTACTCCATTTAGGCACAATGTCTGTCTTTGTTAGAAAAGCTCTTTTACATAAGTCAGTGTCTGTGCAGTGATCAAGACTGGATGGGAAGCTGTCTGGCAGTGTATGAGAAAACAGGGAGATCTTTACCCCAGAATGTCTCATGTTGTCTCTCTGTGCTGTGTCCACAGACTCGGGGGCTGCCAACCTGTGAATCTGGAGGAACATCAAAGGAATTACTCTGGATTTTCTCCAACTCAAGGGCATGTAGCTTTTGGCAGTGGGTACTCAGCAGCTCATAGAAACCTGACCCTCACTTTATGTATTGGCACAGATCTCTTAGCTCACTTCTGACAGTTTTATTGAGTAAAATCAGCTTAAATAAACTGGTGCATGATTTAACTTCAGTGACTTCAGAAGACTCCATTGCTGAAGTTACCGTTTTGAAGGCCCACAAAAATTTAATACCTTACATGCCATAATATAAATACCTAATACATAATACATAATATTAAATTTATGTCTCCCTACATATAAATATCTAGTTAACTAAGGCTTAAAAATACTCAAATGTACAGATGTGAGCAATGTTTTAAATTGAGATGACATCTTCTAAAACAGCGAATCAATCTAGAGGAGTATTCAGTGCCTGAAATTAGTGCAGTTGCATGTCAGGAATGCACACCATATCTACAGAACTAAAAATCTATTTTTTTCTGAAAATGCTGGTATATTTTTCCACCTGTCTACTCCTGCACATTGTCTGAGCACTTCCCAAGTGTGCTTCAAATTATTAGCTGCAAACAGATTTCAACAGTATAATTTGCTGCATATGCTCTACTCAGTAGAGAGATGACAATGACTGATTTGCTTCATAACAAGAATTTGTCTGAAAATTTGCTCTTAATTATTTCTTCTACCTAGTTCCTCTTAATCTTTGTTTAAAGTATCTTAGGAGACCTTTATTTTCTAAGAAGTGGTCAGACATTTCTTCTAAAATTTCTTAGGATTTAAGGGTGTGCAAGAACTGGAAATAAGGACTTGTGGCTGATTAGTGTCCTTCTTTTGAGCCATGAAACAGGTAAAAATTAAATGCATAGCTGCATTTCCTCTAGATTCAGTCCTCAGAAAACAATAAAAGTTATTGATGATCATATCTGCCTATTGATCAGTACAAAAGACGAGACCACATACTTGCTTGTAGATACTTAGGGGAATCCCTCAAACAGCTTACACTTGCTGGATAGTTCCTGCAGCAGTGTCCTTCCCACTGTCTTGGGAAACCTGCAGGCTCTCTGTTTAGAATGAAAGGGATCCAACAAGTCCATGTCCCTTGAACAGCTTGTCCCTCTCTACCCAAAACAGCCAAGATCTGCAGGTAAAGGACACACCTGCAATTCTGTGCCGGCCGAGGTTGGGTGGTGGTGGCTGCAAAGGAATTAAACAGGCAAGGTGAAGCAAAGAGACAGACAGAGCAGCACCTTCAACCCTTATGCTTGAGATGTTCACCAGAAAGCAGTGCTCTCAGCCTTAAATGGACAGCAAGGGCAGCAGGAGTCAAACTTGGTAGAAAAATTAGTAGAAAGGACACCTGCTCTAAAAGAAACTGATCGAATTTTGCTCAAAAATCAGACTGAACCTTGTTTACCTCATCAGTCTGAACATTTTATAATACCAGAGATTAGTGTTGGTGTCTGAGCAAGCCAGATCCTATGCTGTGCATAGATTCTATGCTATGAGGCATTTCCCCTCACATGTGCATGAAAGGTCCCGTTACCCTCAACAGGCAAGTAGAAAGCACAAAAAGTATAAATGAATAAGAATCAATGAGGTATGTTAATGGATGGGTTTTATTTTATTGAAACCTCTCAGGGAAGCCGATTTATAGGAAGGAGGGGGAGTGCCTTTAAATTTCTCTTGTTGCTTTGTTATGTCCTTTTTGGCTGAAGGAAATCCAAGTTTGCTGATACATTCAAAAACAGAATATCTTTTTAATAGAGAACTATATATTGGCAATATGTTGCATAGTAGTAGAAATTGTCTGGCATTATCAGCAATAGGTCAGCAGTGATTTCTCATGTTTTCTTTAAAGAAGATCAGAAACGATCAGATATAAGCCTTTCCTTGGGCTAGTCTCAAATATCTAGCCAAATAAGTAGTGGTGTAGCTAGAAATTAGCTGGTTTTAAGGTGTTTATAAGGGGAAAACACCTTTCACTCCATTACTACCTACATGGCCTTTGAAATCGGTTTTAAAACTCACATCAGCTTCAAAGGAAGTGGAACCTCAGCCTTAGCATTAGTTTCAGTAGAGAAAATTCAGTTCTGAAGAATAAAAAGTCTTTGATGTTCCTTCATGGCAAAAGTCTTTGTTGGGGCTCTAAACCTTCAGAAAATGGTAAAAACTCCTTTATGTTGAAATGGTCTTGTAACTCTTTTGTGGATTTTGCTTGATGAATATTTGCAGCAAGGACTAGACTAGTGTATTAAAAAGGGTGTACAAGGTCTGACTCAAGAAATTGTTATCTCTAGGGCCATTTTTTGTGGTTGATAGGATTTGTTAGATGCTTATTATTTATAATATCTCTGTTAGCATGATTCTATTTATGTCTTTTCACAAGCCCATTACTTTAGACCTTAGGAACTGCACAGTGATTTATATTACTTGGAATTTATATCATACTTGATTGCCTTTGATTTTACATTTTAATGACTCGTTTTATGCCCATATAAACATTTTAGGTATAGAATCATGGAATATCCTGAGTTAGAAGGAATCCACGGGGATCATCAAGTCCAAGTCCTGCCCCTGCACAGGACAACCCCCAGAATCACACCCTGTTGTTTCCATAGTGCTACTGCCATGGTGACCAGTGTGCTCTGCCTAAAGTGGTGAGTCTATCCTGCAGCACAGGCAGTCCAGAACCTGTAATGGTCTTCCTCAGCTGGAAAGTCTCCTGTTGGTTAATGTTGTTCCAGTTTATATGCTGGAGTAACATGTGTTCCTCTCCACTTAAAATGTATCTCATCAGAGCTTGAGAGTCATTTTGATTGTCATTCTTACTCTTCAGTTTAGTTTATCTAGCAAATGAAATTTCCTGAGAGATGTATCAATGTTCAGTACCCTCTTGTTAAACAGAAGTTTCACATTGCCTATGAGAATGTACTGAAAGTTTAGTTTAAATGGTAGACTTTTTTGATTTATTTTTCCAAAGGACGCATTTTTATATGAGACTTTTTGGTTTTCTGCAAGGTAGCCCTTTCTTTCTTACACCTGACAACTTGCTGATACATGAATGTGCAAGAGAAGTATTTCATAACATCTTTCTCACCTATCTTGGAAAAAAAATATGTCCTAATGCAACCAGCTTTTATGATATTCCCAATTCTTGAATCACATGTCAGTCTTATCTCTGTATTAAATATTTCACAAGACTTCTAGTTACGTGTGTGGATTGTGCAAACTCAGTGCTTTCAACTTCACTGTTGAAGAAGAAATGTTTCACTAGCTGAGCCAGAAAAAAAAGGATGAAATAAAATTAACCTCCCCATTCCCTCAGCTATAATGTTTCAAACTCAGAGCTGTCTCTCTTCCTTCCTGACTTTCTATCTTCTCTTCAGCTGGACTTGAGGAATCTAAGCAACTGGGATATTAATAAATATACTCTGACTTCTTAAGTAAAACACCATCTGAGACCAGCTCGTCTATCTCAAATGAACCAAGAAGTTTGACCAAGAAAACATTAGGGTCTTAGAGATGCATAACTGATGTTCCCCAGTTTGCTTATGTCACATTAATTGATTTGTCTAGATATGTCATGATTTCCTTTTGGAATCCATTAAGTTACCCTGTATGGTCTTTCTTCAGTTTTGTTTTTAAGAAAGTGAAAACTTTTGCATTCATTTTCGATGCATTCTTCATCATTATCAGAGGGTGTCTTTCAGTGCCATTTTCCCAGTATTTACGATTTTTCCCATATTACTCAATCTCTCTGTCTGTTTTTCATTTTCACTGCTACTAGTCTCTATTCAACTCCCTGCAATCTCACAGTCTCTGTGTGTGTGAAAAACTGGAGCAAGCTGAGTAAACAAAATTTGACTAATTAAGTGCAATTGTTAACTAAGAGAAGTTGGGGAAAAAAAGGAAATAACTGAATCTGTAGAAGATATATCTTCAGGTCTGAATCAGATGAGCCTGTTATGTGCAGAGACCACCTCTTGTTTATTTTTCAACAAATCAAAAAAAGTATTCTATATTCAGAATGTCAGCACTGACTGCTGTTAACAATTCATTCTTGATGGAAGCAGTAATTGAACAGCACTTCTTATAAATGAAATCGTAATTACATTCTCATTATTACACTGGCATCGTTTTCTTGGATAACAAGTTTCCTGAAGGTGTAATTTTAACTTCTAATTTTAATTTTAATAAAATACCTAATGCATTGAGACCAGCTGCTGTTTTGAAGGAAAAAAAATAACAAAGAACATGCAGAATTCAGATATTTTGTCCTTTTTTGGAAAAGCTGATTGAAATTGTAAGACTGCATAGAAATACACTTGTGTAAGACATCCAACAAACACAGCCTTCACACCTGGCATGGGTTTACAGTCCCTCTCCTGAGAATGGGTGTGAGGCTTCACGCTGACTCTGAAGTTTCCAGTAACTGGGACTTTTGCAGATATCAATTTATGGGAAAGATCTGCATTTCACAAACACTCTAAGGCTGTGTCAGGTAACTGGGGCCAAAGGAGTATCCAATGAGGTGGTGTCCAGTGAGGTTAACCTGTTGGATAGATGAGAGGAGAGCAGTGGATGCTGTCCACCTGGACTTCAGCACAGCTCCTGACGCTGCCTCCTGTGATATCCTCGTAGGCAAGCTCAGGAAGTGCAGACTGGAGGAGTGGACAGAGATTGAGAACTGGCTGAATCCCAGAGATTCAGAGAGAAAGATCCCAGAGAAAGGCTGAGGGAGCTGAGCCTGTTCAGCCTCAAGAAGAGATGACTGAGAGAGGACCTTATCAGTGTCTGGAAGTGTCTGAGAGGGATGGTGCCAAGAGGATGGATCCAGGCTCTTCTTGGTGCTGCCAAGCAATAGGACAAGCGGCAATGGGCAGAAACTGGAACAGAGGAAGAAGTACCACCTGAACGCGAGGAAGAACTTCTTTGCTGTGCAGGTGTCCATATGCTGGAATAGGTTGCCCAGAGAGGCTGCAGAGTCTCTTTCACCAAAGATATTCAAGAACCATGTGGACACAATCCTGTGCCCTGTGCTCTGGGATAACCCTGCTTGACCAGGGAGGTTGGACCAGATGACCTCACTGGTGGTCCCTTCCAACCTTAATCATTCTGTGATTCTGTGAATGCATGGCTATAAAGTGCACTTCTGAGGCCAGATTTTGCTCCTGATGATGACATATTTCTTTGACATAAGTTTGATAAAATCAGCCTTATTACACCTCACTTTAAAACATAGCTTTGATAGGCACAGTCCTGTATAGGAAGACCATCACTGGTCAGCATTTCCTTTGAACTCTCTGATACAAGGATAAGCACTGGAAATTATCTGTGCTTGCAGGAAAACAGGAGATCCTTATAAGAATCAGAAATACATGAACTCATATGTCTCACTTCCCGACAAAGAAAGCACCTCAAAACTCACATATTTTTAACCAATATAATAATTTCTAGTGCCACCAAAGAAGGATTTTATTGTCATGCAGAAAACTAATGCAGAGGTAGACTGGGAAGCTTTCAGATCTCAAGCATCCGCACATGGAGTTATACAATACCCAGAACAGCATCCAAGATCCACAGCCCTGTTCACAGCCTGCCAGTATGTGAGTGCCTGCTAGCAAACATCTCACAAAGGCTGTCAATGTGTGACACACCACAATGAGGTCTCTGGCTCACACTGCAAGTATTTTTCTGGCTTCTGTAACTCTGTTCCTCTCAGTCAGTTTTCTCTCATAAAAAAGATCCCCTTTTCTCTGTTCCCCAGCCATGTTCAGGCTAGCACTTGTTATTTTTTCCAGTTTGTCCTGGTACTGTCCCTGAGAGACTATTTGTTTTTTCAAGTGGAGATGAAGGAACTTTTCTTTCATTTCCAAATCCTATGATCTTTGCTATAACTCTAGGAAAGCTGCACTTGACAAATTCACAGGCTTCTGAGGGGCAAAAGAAATAATTCAACCTAAGTGACAAAATACAGAGGCACAATATATATTGTATACTCTAAAAGAGATGTTAGAGTGAGCAATTAAAAGAAATGTTTTCTTTAGTTTCTTTAATGCAAGACCATAAATAGTATTTTAATATTTTTTTAAACTTAAATATTCCCAAAGTGGTCTTTTATATGGTAATATCCTCCAAATATACCATTTTTATAACCTTTTTCAAGTCATACAGAGGAAAAAAAATTCTTTCCACTATACTGGGGAAAAAGAAAAGAAGTATAACAAAATAAATAGAGTGTGTACAGGGATATGTATGTGAATGTTTCAACATTTTCCCAGATTCTCATATCAAACTTATTTCATCTGGAAAACAGAAGCAGAAATAGATTGTATGAAGGTGTGCTATGACAAAACAGACTGTTTCCTGAAAGGCTGATTGGCCACAAGAGAAGGAAAATGCCTCTTCTTTCTCAGTGTGGGCTTGGAAAACTCACTGTCTGAGATTTGAATCATGACAAAATCAAACAAGAAAGGACTGCAAGTCTCCAGAAAATTTTTAGTTACACATATGTTTGTCTCTGAGACTTCATTTCTGAAAACCTGTAAGATTTCTTATATCTGTAAAAGATCCAGCCTGCATTTGCTAAGTGTCAACTCATTTTTTTCATCTGGAAAGCTAGCCCTTATTTCAAACTCTGAATGAGCTTCTGCTTTAATAAATAAACGTGTAATAAAACAAATGAGGGAAAGAATGGAAGAGTGGACTCAAACACTCAGAAAAAATATTTCATAAAATACTGATTTAATCCTCTAAGAAAGCAAATCCTAAGGTCTTGAGTTATACTTTTAGGTCTGGAATATGAAACTGTGAAACAACTAAGGGTTTTTTGCTGTGTATTTTTGTTTGCATCAAGTTGCTTTATGCTTCAAGAAGTAAGAACCTTATGTTGAATTTTACTACAATGCCATTAGGTTTATGACCTGCAGACATTTGCCCATCTGTTGGGTAGATTAGCTTTCAGTGAATGAAACAATAGCAATGCAGGCATAAATGACTGTATTTTAATTAACCTACTTTTCGTACCCTGAAATTATCTTGCTCTTGTAGCACTTGTGTAAGTTTATGCTTTTATATGTGCTAGTGAAAAAACTAAACTTTTCTAAACTAAAAGTCACTTGAGGAAGCAGGTGCTAACTTTTAAAAATTATTGTTTTACCCACTGGACAGTTAATAGGTGCCACAGAATGTGAATTTCAATACAAGTTTAACTACAAAATGTTAGACATATAGAAAGCAAATGAAGTAAAGAGGATCATGATCCACATGGGAGAGGTCTTAATTCACCATATTTGCCTTAAAGTAGGTGATGCTGGGCAGTCATAGGTTAAGACCCAAGGACTGATACCTAAGTCATGCTAAATATACTCTACTTGTATGAATATGGGTCCCTATAGAAGAAGAGTTGAAGATATCTGAATTTCCTTATCTTCCTCAGAGTTGCAAAACTCAGTCCCCGAGGTTAGTGCAATTTTCCATCCTGTTGCTAGAGACTTTCAATTCATAGTGCTTTTAAGATGAATGGGTGATAAGCTGAATGTGAATTACACTGCAATCATGAGCAAACTGCCTATTATTTTATCCACTGTGAACAGTCATACCAAGGTAATATGGGATTCTTCTTTCACCATTATTGTAAAGTTTTCTCATTTTCCTGTTTCATAATAGAGGTCATTCTTAATTCCAGATTGATCCCAGTATGGCTCTTCTGCAATTCACACAAAAGATGGGGTAGTTAATTTCAAATAGCCAGATGCTACACTTACGACCCCCCCTCCAAAAAATTAAAAATTAACTTCCCCCAACAAACAACATGTAATTAAACCCAAATAACTTTATAGAATAGTGACATTCACCCACTGACTTGTGTCTTTCAAGCATGCCTCATGCATATGGATTCTAACCAGGAGTTAAGGTCTATAATGGCACAAACAAGGTGAGGTTGTAGGCAGGCTCCGTTGAAACCAGCATCTTCCTTGAGCTTGTGCCTCTTTTCTGGTTGAAAGGGTCTAAAAGTGGCATAGGAAAATTCAATTTTTGTGAGATTGAGACACAGTGAAGATGGTGTTGCATGGACTGTCTTCAAACACTGAATTTTCATATAGTGGAGTAAAGAAAAATCTTGGACTGTACATCAAAATATCCACACTTAAAAAATATTAAAAAGGTCAGAGAGCATCCATTTCATAGTTTTCTTAGAGCACTGACCACCCACCATCCAACCAGGCTCTGAGGCTGCCACATATTTTCTTTGAGCTTCTGTGTTTGATTTCTATGTTAGCCTATTTGTCAATGTGCTAAAAGTTGGGATTGGCATTTTAAATTTTATTTTAAAATCCAAATATTTTGATAATGTCTGATTCAAAATTCCACATTTGGAAGCATAAAGAGCATCTCATTTTAAGAGAAAATTTCTCACAGAGCCAAGTTTCATTGTAGTAAATGACAATTTATTCTGCTTTAACCCCAGTAGGGAGCTGAGCCCCATGCAGCCTCTTGCTCACTTTCCCCTGGTGGAATGGGGGTCAGAAGGGGAAAAGCAAGAGTGAGGAATCCCAAGGTTTGAGAGAATGATAATTTAAGAGGTAAAGCAAAAGCTGCCGATGCAAGCCAAGCAAAATAAGGAATTAATTCATTTCTTCCCACGGGCAGGAAAATGCTCAGCCATCCCCAGGAAACCAGTGGGGCTTCCCCAGGAAGCCATCCATCTCGCAAAGCAGTGACTTGAGAAGAGAATACCACTCCAAATGTGTGTCCCTTCTCCTTCTCTCTGCTCCATATGCCCTATATGCTGATCATGATGCCATATCCTCTGGGATATCCCTTTGGTCAGTTGGGGTCAGCTGTCCCAGCTGTGTCCCTTCCCAACTTCTCGTGCACCCCCAGGCTCCTCACTGGCTGAGCAGCGTAGGAAAGAGAAGAAAAATTGATTCTGCGTGAGCATTGCTCAGCCACAGCTGAAACTCTCCCCTATAATCAAGAGTTTCCATCACAAGTCCAAAACATATCAACATACAGGCTGCTCTGAAGAAAAATAACTCTATCACAGCCCAAATCCATATACTAAACTGCAGCATTTTGCAATAAGTACATGTTAATAACTATAGAAAATTATCATTTTTCAGAAATTTTTCAGAAAACATAACAGTTTTTCTCTGTTGCTTAAAGAAATATTCTCTGTCTTCTCCACTGACAACGTACTATACAAATGAAAAAGATAAACCTGGAAGTATTACAGTGCATTGTCAAAAGTATCATCAATTTGTTACAGATGTGACTGTTTTTACAGTGTGACTCTTCCTCCTATTTTTATTCACAGCTCACTTTTTTGAACATTCTTACTTTCAAATACTGTGAAGTGCCATTCAGTAGTTGCACCATTGTGATTTAGGTCAGAGACAAAGAGAGAAATTGTTCTGCTGCACAACCAGTGAGGAATTAGAAGTAGACTCGTTGACTCCAAAGACTAAGAGGAAATGTTACTGTGTCTTTCACTGGACCATTGATAATACATATTTAGTGCTGAAATCAATTCCTAAGAAGATGAAAAAATCATCAGTCATTTGGAATGACCTTTATTTGCTTTTGTTCATGGTGTTTGGGACATCAGTTGAGACTAAGAAAACATTTTTCACTTTCTCTCTTCAAAGATATTTATTAATGCTCCAATTTTACATTTTTAATGTAACTCTCTATCCCTGCCCCACACTAAAATGTGTCCTTTTCTCCTCTCCTATTTATTTTAGCTTTATAGTTAGCGGCTTGTGCAATTAGGATTAATGATCAAATTAAAAGGTATCCCAGGGGGTGACTTAAGTTAAATATTTATACTACACCAGTAATGTCTTGTTATATCTAATAGAACTGGAAAGCTCAATTAAATCTTTACTTGAGGAAGACTACTGAAGTTTTCCCCAGATTCTTTATAAGATTGACTTAAATCAGAGGAATTCTACTTTAACACTTTCACATAATTCCCACCTGCCTTTGTGAAACTTATTAGGTGTTCGGGCATTATCCTTGAATTAATATTCCACAGATCTTAGTTAAAAATCTAGTATTACGAAATATGGGAACAGAAGGGTTTTTAAAATATTGATGAAGAGCCACTTGTTTATTACTCAGGAACCCTACAAAGACAGGGAATATTATGTAGATACTTACAGATTGCTTTTAGTCTGAATGGAAATCAGTGCCCTGAGATCTAAACTAAGCCCTCAGGACAATTTTTGATATTACTACATAGTGTGATGCTTGTAAGAAAGTTAAAGAAATCTAGCAAGTGCCACGTGTTCAATGAGTTTGGCAAACCTAAAACATTTTTTTGGTCCCCCAAGAGTGAATTGATGGGGAGAATTATACATTCATTTTTACAAATATGAGTGGGTACAGAGTTCAGTTCTGATAAAGGATTGTATATGAAAGTAAATTTTAAATGTATCTGGTTTTAAATGTTGCAGGGAATAAGAGGGACTCCATGCATATCTTTTAGGCTTAGAGGTATGACTGAATATTTCTTAGATATGGTTTTATTCTAAAGGTTAAAATTTATTGAAAAGGGACTTTGTGATTTACCCTCTTTAAGACCACATGAGCCATAGAGACTTTTCCAAACACTAATTGCATTTTATGGAGTGAGATGAGAGATGCCCATGATTTTCTGCACTCATACTAACCCAAATGACTTGTATGTCTAGTAATGGTGATTTTTTTTTTTCCATAGAAGAAGGAAGTGAGAGAGAGATCTTGATAAATAATGGAGTTTGTTCCAAAAATACTGAGTGGCAGAAATTAAGGAATATACATGAAAGGTCGTGAAGTGAATGAATTTGCCAGAGTTAAGGACTGTAAGGAAGAGATGAAAGTAGAGATGTGGCTTTGAAATAAAGCTTTGAAAGAAAGAAAAAGCATGGATGTGGGAGGTTTGGGAAGATACATGGAGAGAGGAGCCATAGAGAGCTGAGTTTAAAGTGCAGCTGAGCAGGAAGGGTTAAGAGGGAGAATTTGTTATGCAAAATAGGAAACCGAGTATTTGCAGTGAGGATGACAACAGACAACACCGCTGGAGATGCAGGAAATGGAGAAACTTCAGGGTTTGGATATGACAGGTCTGCAAGTGAAAACAATGGGGATTTCATCAATAAAAAGGCTGGTGTCATCAAACAAGTAATGAGGAAAAGAAATGTGAAATGATTCATATTGGGTTGTATCCTCCATGAGTTAAATGGCCTTCACCAAAGAGAGTTTACCTACCAGGTGCACTACTAAGTGATCTCGAGGAACAATGTTGTCCTTAAAATATAGACATCTTAGGTGTAACAGGGTCTGTAGAAGATGGGGAGACAAACTTTCAGGGTACAGCAGAGGAGGTCACCTAAGAGATTTGAGAGGGGTAATTAGTGTGATGGAAACTGTCTGAGAGAAAAACAAATGAAAAATGTAACCTGAAAAATGGCACAGTTTTTTATCAGTTGTGCGTTTCCTAAAGATTTATGAGAGACATTTATTGCACCAAGCAGTTGCTACTATGCTAGTGGACTACAGATGAAATTGACTCTTGAGAAAAACACACGGCAGTCTCTATTTTTAATTTTGTTTTTAAATATTGATTAAATCAATTTGCATCTTCCATTAAGGCAGAAACAAGTTGAATCCTAACCTCATTTTTTCAATGCTCTAGAATTTGGGGAAAAAAAATAGATTTTGCCTGAATTCTACTTTGAAGAATCAGCATGCATTTTGAGATACGTCATATCTAGGCACACAGGGCTGCAGTTTAGTTTTGTTTTACAAAGTGTTTTTGTTTGTGGTAGATATGTTCAGTTAGTCTTTTAAACCACCACAGTTCAAGAAGTGATCTAGTATAAATCCAATAGTTGTTCCTATTCTCCTCTGCATTTTATAAATAGGAAATCACTAGCTGTTATTTTGTGTGCAAAGAATGTATTGATTTCTTAAAAGTGTCTAGAGTCTTAAGATACTTAAAAGACGGATTGGTGTTTGGTACCTTTTGAGATTCTTGGGGTTTCCTGTGCAGGGCCATGAGTTGGACTCGATGATTCTGATGGATTATTTTGAACTCCACATATTCTATGATTCCATGATTCTATGATATTGATGGATTAACAAATGGAGCCATTTGTTTGTTTGTTTGTTTGTTTGTTTAAATAGAGACTACACTTCTGGCTACGTTTTTTATGAGCGCTCCTTGAAAATCCAGATTCAGCTCTACTTGATAATTTTTAAAATTTCTGTAAAAGTAGCACTTGAGTAAGGATGCTGTGGGGGCAAATGGATTAGCAGTGCTTCTCTTCACTCTGGGAAGTAGAATGATTTTGGCCAAGGGATGTGAGTGGTCCATGGTGTAAGTGGATGTCACTGAGGTCAAATATGTGTCTGAGCTCAGAGAAGGAAAAAATCAGACATAATATCTTGGAGCAGGGAGCTTTTATGAAAGGCAGAAGATCAAACAAAAGAGCAAAAGTTTCAACCACACAAATATAGATGATCAGTTAGAAAAAAAAGGGCATGTACTGAATATATTTGAAAAGTATGTATGTTAAAAACCATACATTTATCCAAACAGGATATTGGAATTTTGCCTTGGACAGAAAAGGAAAGTGCTTTTTCTTCAACTGTCAGGTTGAAGCATTAAAGTATGTGATATATTAAGATGTGTTGAGAGAAGAAGGAAGTTGCCTTAATTTTTGAGATTTTTGAGGCCAAGATTTTTTACACTTAGAATGTTGATTTGGTATTTGAAAGCAATTATCGTTCTTACTAATGGAAAGAAGAAAAAGGACCAAAAGTATTACAGGTTATACCTAAACGGATAAATAAACAGACTGAATTATAAGGGACCTACCTGAGGAATAATTCTTTGTAGCTATACTCCCTGTCATGCCTTTTCATATCTTTGTTCACCCTGTTTTGCCAAGCTGAACATAGGCAGAGGCAATGACATAAATAAGAACATCAATGTGATAACAGATAGACGTGTGTTTCTTTTCAGTGTTTTGTATTTTTTAGGCAAGACAAAATATCTCTTAATAGTTGTGTTGCTACAATAGCTTGTGTATTGTTGGATGAAGTCAAGCCTTACAGAAACAGAAAGTGTTAACTGGGTGTTATATAGCCTCATTATAAACTGATGGACAACAAAATATATTGCTTTGGTTTAATGACCATGTTAGACTAAGTCCTAGATGTGTGTTTTGGGATAAATTGCAATGCAAGGCTTAAAAGAATTATGGAAAATTCATAAGATTGTTTTTCTTTTGTTGCTTTTTCTTTATAAGTACTTCAGAAGGCACCAAGTGTTATTTTATTAAGGACATTTTGGAAGCAATTTCAAAGCTATAACCAGATTTGAATGTGAAATAACATATAGTTCAAATAAAGAAAATCTTCTTTTTTGTGAAACATTAAGTACCTCCTCTTTAATAATGCTATGTGTAACTTCTCCCTCAACTATCCTCAGGTCTGTCCTTGGCAAAATGCTGTCCACCTCCAGGGGGCACATGCAGAAATTAACCCAGGAGGTATTCAATTTAAGATACACCAAATCTCATGAGACTAGATTGAATGCATCTTTAAACAAAAGCGTTTCCAATATCTGTAGTTTATATGACAATGGCTGAATGTGTCTAGGTTGGACATTGCATAATCTGCTCCTCAGTTTAAAATTCTCCCATGGACTTCAGCTGGATTTTTTGAGTGGAATGGGAGATAAAGTAATAGTAAAGAAGATCCCAGAGGATACAGAAAGGAGAATCTTTCAGAAAAAGACAAAGTTACACTAGCACTTCTTTTGAAACATACATAAATGCTCTTGATTGCATAGCATTACAAACCATTCCTCTTCCACCAGAATTCAGACATCTTACTATTCCCCTGCCTCTACAGTGACAGGATGCTCTGCGGATGAATAAAGAACCTGCAAGTCTCTTTGAATAGTGAGGGGATAAAAGAAACTTTTCTTTGAAAATACCAGGAAGTACTACTGTGCTAAAACAATCACCAATCACTTCTGCTCAACATATGTAATCATAGAGCTGTTTTTTGAAAATTAATAGTCAAATGGATGGGTATATTAAAAACTGGAGAAAGGAACACTGATCCTGGGAGTACACTTGTTCAGAAATACATTCCTTCAAAAGTACCATAAGTATATAAATAGATAGATAGATAGATAGATAGATAGATAAAATTAGAACAGAACAAAAGCAGACTAGAGCCTCAGTTCATATAAATAAATTTATGTGAATTCCTCAGTCAAACTGGCACTGTCTGACTGCGAGTTTGTATTCTCATCTGTAGTGGAAAACTTCTGCGTCCAAAGATGGGGAAATCAATGTGAACTCAACTCTGATTTATGATTAGTTAACTCTTAAGCCTCTTGCAAATCTCTGCAGCTTAAGCTATCTTTTTAACTTCTAAGACAAGACATTCATAATAAAAAAAATCAGTACTCAAGAATCAAAAATGTCTTATCTATCCTTTCTTCATTTATGGTATTATGGTATTACTTTGACAATCTACTGATAAGGATTGATTTCCTCTAAAAATCATGGAATGGATTCTAGCAGCTCTGAAAGTCTTCTGTGCTTAGACATAAAGCTTATTCAATCTACATATGCTATCTGGTATCCATAACCTTAATTTTCAATGTAGTCCTTATGACATATTTTAAGAGATATTTTACTGTTTTCCATATTGTTTGGATAATCAAGTGACATGTGAAGAGACAGTGAAAAGCAGTTAATTATAGCCTACCTCTAAATTTCATTTACTGAAAAAATTAATCCCTGTAGGCTGACTGTAAACATTCAGTCATTTTTTTTTTCCTCCTCTACTACATTAGGAGCAGTGCAAGCTCTGCAATTAAAACCCCAACATGGAGTGATAGTTTAGCTCAGATGAAATCTGAACAGAAAGCCTATTTGATGTGCATTACATCTCTCTAGTGCTGTTGACAAGAGTAAAACCAGAAAGTTTATTTTATTTAAGAAAATGTCAATCAAAGCTCATATAAATTTGAGTCAACACAAATGCTGATACATTCAAATAGGATGGGGAAATTATTACTCTTATAAAAATTATGAGATATTTACCCAACCACATATTTAACAGGAATTGCTCAAGAAGTGTTTTAAAAATATCTACTGAATTTGGGAGTGCTAATATCAATTTTATCCTTAAAAGAGTCACAGCACTCATTTCCCCCCTCATTTACTTAGTTTTGAACTCATCCAAAGTGCAGCATTTGCTTTCAAAGGGCTGGAGTCACGCCCTAACACCCTGACAGCTGAGTCCCTAGGATACTGCTGAAAGTCAGCAGTTCAACTACCTTAGTAAGGCTGTCACTGCCAGGTCACAGATAAAGCAATTTCCTCGTAGATGTTAATAATTTTGTACATGTAGATAACTGGTAGAAAAGGAAAATCAGATTACTTCATCATGAAAGAACTTGAAAGAAATGTGAAGACGTTGTTTGTGTCTCTGTGACCAAGCGCAGTCTGTTAGCTCGGATCTGTTTCGGGAGCGCTGCCGTGATACTCTGAGCACCACAAACTGGGCATCCAGCAGGGAGGCTGTGAGTGTGAGCTTGCATCACACCTCCTGTGAGCAGAGAAAAGCATGTCAAATCCATACCAAATCTGTATTACTGTTTTTGTTTACTTTGCCAAGCTGAAATAATTAAGATAGAAAGTGTTTTGCACCTCATTAATTTCTAATCATTCCCCAGAGTTGCTGTTTTGCTTTGGGTTTGGACTTTTTAAAATTTATTATTTTATTGAGTTTTCATTTCATTATCCTAGATGTCATATTGTGACAAGCTTGATCAAAGTTATGACTAATCTAAATCAAATTGGTTTTCCCTCATTGTTCAAAATACTAAATAATAACTAGAAGAAATTACTCTTAAATATTTTCAGCTATGGAATTGTAGCATCGATCTTGTCCACTGTGTATGTACCTGTGATTGTCCATCAAGCAGAACACTGAACCAATGCCTGCTTCCACAATCCTCCTCAAAAAAACCTCTACTAGTCAGAACTGGTTTAACAAATTATTTATGAAAATTGTTATACTGATGCTTATTGGAATTATTTTCATATTTAAAGTTTGTCCCTGGAATCCACCTTAAGGGTTCTAATACCTGCTTGTATGCAGGCTCATAGTAGCTCCTTTTCCAAAGTATCAAAAGTAATTTTTGATACAGAGTGTCTCTCAACATATTAACAATTATTTTATTTACAGTGTGTCCTCCTTGATCCATTAAAAATATATAAAGGGAATGCTTAGTGGAACAGAACACAAAATATTTTAAAAACCCAACTTGTTTGAAATTGTTTTAAAAATTGGTACTTGTTGCTCTTGGGTTTTCCCAGTTTCAGACGGTCAGAGATGATGACTACCACTTTTCCTTCTAGAAAGGACCAAAGACAACCCGTGCCCAAAATTCCTAACTTGCGTAGATTGTTCACTTGGAGAACTGTACATATGTTGGAGAGATGAGCCTTAACAGCTGATTGCCAATTGACTGCTTTTTTGTTTTTGACAGGTGCTCACTCAAACCCATTTCAGAGTTTTCCTTAATTGTCTCAGGCTATTTGTATGAAATCATCAATCACTGCATTCATAGGTCTTGGAGCCAGCTCAGGTATGTGATAGGTTCTGTGTAACAGCCTGAGCTGGCTTTTTTGTCAAGGGCAAAGCAACCAATATATAATCATCACTTCATGAAGAAATCATACCACGTAAAAAAGTAGAGATTAACAGAAAGTTAAGGTGAACAAATCTGAATAAATTAATAAGTCAGTTATTTTGCTTTCTCATGTTTATCCTTGTTCTTGCAAGGGAGGGGAGGGGAGGGGAGGGGAGAGAAGGGAAGGGAAGGGAAGGGAAGGGAAGGGAAGGGAAGGGAAGGGAAGGGAAGGGAAGGGAAGGGAAGGGAAGGGAAGGGAAGGGAAGGGAAGGGAAGGGAAGGGAAGGGAAGGGAAGGGAAGGGAAGGGAAGGGAAGGGAAGGGAAGGGAAGGGAAGGGAAGGGAAGGGAAGGGAAGGGAAGGGAAGGGAAGGGAAGGGAAGGGAAGGGAAGGGAAGGGAAGGGAAGGGAAGGGAAGGGAAGGGAAGGGAAGGGAAGGGAAGGGAAGGGAAGGGAAGGGAAGGGAAGGGAAGGGAAGGGAAGGGAAGGGAAGGGAAGGGAAGGGAAGGGAAGGGAAGGGAAGGGAAGGGAAGGGAAGGGAAGGGAAGGGAAGGGAAGGGAAGGGAAGGGAAGGGAAGGGAAGGGAAGGGAAGGGAAGGGAAGGGAAGGGAAGGGAAGGGAAGGGAAGGGAAGGGAAGGGAAGGGAAGGGAAGGGAAGGGAAGGGAAGGGAAGGGAAGGGAAGGGAAGGGAAGGGAAGGGAAGGGAAGGGAAGGGAAGGGAAGGGAAGGGAAGGGAAGGGAAGGGAAGGGAAGGGAAGGGAAGGGAAGGGAAGGGAAGGGAAGGGAAGGGAAGGGAAGGGAAGGGAAGGGAAGGGAAGGGAAGGGAAGGGAAGGGAAGGGAAGGGAAGGGAAGGGAAGGGAAGGGAAGGGAAGGGAAGGGAAGGGAAGGGAAGGGAAGGGAAGGGAAGGGAAGGGAAGGGAAGGGAAGGGAAGGGAAGGGAAGGGAAGGGAAGGGAAGGGAAGGGAAGGGAAGGGAAGGGAAGGGAAGGGAAGGGAAGGGAAGGGAAGGGAAGGGAAGGGAAGGGAAGGGAAGGGAAGGGAAGGGAAGGGAAGGGAAGGGAAGGGAAGGGAAGGGAAGGGAAGGGAAGGGAAGGGAAGGGAAGGGAAGGGAAGGGAAGGGAAGGGAAGGGAAGTATGAAAAGGTAAGTTTTCTCAATTGTTACAAAATTCAGTAACACTTCTGGATCTGACACATTGTCATCCCTGGGGACTCACAGACTATCTAGTAGGTGTGAATCTCCGACTGTTTTCTGAAAGTAGAATTCAAAGATTCCCCTGTGTACAGGAGAACTTATATTCTGAATTACTTGTTACATTGTGTGTTTTACCTGAACTGATAATTGCAAACATCACCAGATTCCACAATTCAGCAATTTTTCCAACTGATTCAAACAGCCCACTAGTAGACTTTCTTCACAGCTGACATCTGATAAGACCCAGTTATTAGTCTCATCAAGAGAATTAATTGGGGGTGTATATTTTGATAAATTAAGTTGAAGCAGTAAAATTAAAAAGAACTTTACCTGGCTGTGAAGTGGATAATCTCTGCCCCAATTCCTTTTCCATAAACAGACCTTTTTGTGGGTTTTTTGTGGCAAAACTAGATAAATTATGTGGGAGTAAGAGAATCAAAGAAACAGAAGGAAGTAATGAAAGAGGAGCTGGGAGGGTAAGGAGAAGCACATTCATCAAACAGAGCTCAGGCTAAGGAGCAAGTGCAGATGGAAGAAGTGCATCAGCTATGCACTTTCATAAAACACATGAGACTGGCATTTGTGCCAAAGTGTTCCTCCTCAGGGTAGTTTCCTTAGATCTGGCATCCAACTAGGACGTTTCTGGTTCACAGGAAAAAAGACCCAAAAAACAAACTACCAAGGATTGGTACTGCAGGTACATCATGAAACATCAGATCTCTACTCAAATAAAAAACTCTTAAAGCACATATTACTATCATAGAGATAATTTAGTCACAAAAAATGCTGGAAAAAAGAGGGAACCACATTTATCTATGGGATTTTTAGCACTAAAAATTCCTATATACTTCAAGTACTATTAAACGAGGCTTCTTTTTGCCATTTAATACATATGTCCTTAAACAAATGGTACAGATGTCTTTTCAGGTGAAAAAGTTCTATTTTTTTGACTGTAGGATCAGATTTTTTGCTATTGTTCAATTAAAAAGCAGTGACTCATAATGTCATAGTGTGACCTACAAAACTGTAATGGGAGCTATGATCTGCAATCTTCAGAGTCCTTTGTATGAACATAAGCAGAAAATGGTTACCAAGGATAACGAGTCTGTGAGACCTCAACCTTATTTCATTTTGCCTTTTCTTGGCTTGTAGAGTTGCCAGTACTTTTGTTAAGGAAGTATATTTTAATCAATATAAATTAATTTTAACTAAACAAGAAAAACATTAAATTACTTCTTAAACCTTTCTCTTGACAGACTATTCAGATCTCAGTCACCCGATCTGTCAGTGCCCAGAATGACGTAGTTAACATAGCACCAGTAGGCAGTGTATTTCAGCTTTGTTTGCAAACCTGCACAATGGAAGTTAGTGCTTAAAAAGTGCATAGCATTATATACTCATGCACTTCTCATTTTGTAGTCACCAACATTTTTATTGCCTTGTTCAATACAGCAGAGCCTACTTTTTGTTTTAGGTGCACTTCCAAATGTGTGAGGCTTGCATTTCTCCTGAATTATGTAGTTATAGTCCCAGTTTATTTTCCTTGATACTGCAAAGGAATTTTCCTTCCTTTCTGCTCTGGAGCCGGAAAAGAGATACTCTTAGGTTTTTGGGGTTTTTTTAATCTTTACTTTTTTCTGTTTTTCTTTTTAAAAAAAAATTGTCCCATTTTTTTCTTTTTTTTTCTTATTCTTTTTTTCCCAGAATGAACCTACACAGTGCTTAGTCAATTGAATAACATTATTAATTGTTTAAGTATAATTTGGAATGGTTCTTTTATCTATTCCTTTTTCAGAAGATTTTAGAGAAAAGTTATGAAAAATTAAATATTAATAAAACACGGTTATGTTTTTCCAATACAAATGATACCTTTCTACACTTAAAAAAAAAGAATTTTGAAATGGAATTGTTATCGCATCCATATCTGCATGTTTGTGCATATGTATGTGTAGATACGTGTGTGAGACTCCTGTTAAATAAGGTCAATTGATGAAACACACACATTAATGGCAGTGGATGTTAGTACTTCATTGTAATTCATTTGTAGAAGGTAGCAGATGAAACTTGACTCTGTTCCCTTCTGTATTGTTAACCACTCCACCAAAATAGAGCCAACAGCCTCTACTCCCACCAAAAGAAAGTAAAACCCTAACCAGCATCAGAGCCCAAAGTGCAGTCAGCCATACAAGCTGCTCACCAGTTTTAGGTAATCAAACCCAGGGACGAGAGTCATAAACTTCACAAAGAGCACAGAGACCACAGAGCAAGCTGTACAAGAAATAGACTATTACATAGAAGCATTTTGAGCACTAGAGTGTGCAGTTGTTAAATGTCCCTTAGGTACAGGCTAACAGTGATTAACTATTGATGGCAACTTGTCTTCTGATAATTGATGTTTTATGCCTTATAAAGGTCTGGAACTTGATCTCTTCAAATATGCCTGCATCAATCTCTATTTTTAAAGGAAACAAAGCCTATATGTTCCAGTTTTCTGATTGTTAATTCTCTCAAAATGTAAATACTTATAGCCTTTAATATATTTAACAAAAATAATTGGAATTTGCAATGCTTTTATTTCAATCATTCTGTTTTATGGATGGAAATATCTCCTCAGCTTCTCTTTACTGTTCCAGAATGTCATTGTGTTAAATAGGTTAGGCTCAGTCTTCATCAGGAAACACAGGTTATATGAAACACAGGTTTAAGACAGGGAATATTTATTTAATAGTCTAGAGGGTTGGAAGGATTTGTTCTATATCACTAATAAATCTGCGTGTTAATTGGTAGATAGTTGATAGTTCTATGGAAACTGGTTCTTTGGAAAAATGTCCTCCTGTGGTAAACACAGGCACACAGAGGTCACGGCTTGCAGGACAGGTCACAAGAGCAATCTTGTTCTCCTGATGAAAAAGCAGTGGCAAATGAGCAAATGGAAGTGCTGAACCATCATGACTTGTCTGCCTGCCAGGAACAGATATTTTGGTGCATTGCCAGATGGACAAATGCTGAATTGTTCCTGGCCTGTGAAGGTGGAGGGAAGTAATCCAAGGGTAGGTTAGCAGAGCTGGCATGACTCAGAAATAAGAGAGGAGAAGCCTGGCTTGTATCCAGGTGAAGAAACAGCAGGGTGGATCAAGGTGGTGAAGAAATGCAGTTTGTAAGTCCAGACATGAAACTTTTCCCTTGGAACTGTTGCTGAAGCCATGTCACAGTATGAGCTTTAGAGAAAAAACAATGACAAAGGCTGCTTTTGAGAGATACTGTAAGGATCATTGCTTTTTATGATCATGTACTTAAAATCCCCATATACATCCTTACAATTTAATCCCAATTTTCCCTCTCCTTCCAGCAATGCTACTAAAATGTATTAAATTTAACTCTGCCTCCCCACACAACCTTTCTGCTGTTTTACAACTGTCTTTTGCTTGGCAGCACTAAACAGCTGTTGCAGGCTGTGTGTAGATGCTGCCAGGCTCTGCACACAGGGCAAACAAAGCGATTCTCATGGTCTGAACTCTTGCCAGCTCACACGTGTTGTGAGCCTTAGCTACAGAACTACCTTAAAAGCAGCCTAGAAATCTCCAGAAAGTAATTCTAGAGTAATGAAATTATGATTTCCAAGATGAAAAGTAGTGTGAATAAGGGTTGTTTAGCTAGGACAATGGGAAACAGCCTCAGGTTGCACCAAGGGAGGTTTAGATTGGATATTGGAGAAAAGATTCTTCACCAAAAGGTTTGTCAGGCACTGGAAAAGGCTCCCCAGGAAGTGGTGGAGCAACCACCCCTGGAGGTATTTAAAGGTGTCTACATGTGGCATTTAGGAACCTGGTTTAGTGGTGGGCTTGGCAGTGCTGGGTTAACATTGGATTTGATGATCTTAGAGGTCTGTTCCAATCTAAACAATCTCTGAGTCTATGATTTTGATCATAAAGTACCACCTTAAAGCTTTCATATTACATTACTTACTGAAGTTTGCAAACTCTAAATTTTTTTTCCATTTGGAAATTAACCATTTCCTGAGGTAAACAGAGAATTTAAGATGGAAAATTAAATGCACATTGACATGCTGTAGTCACACAATGACATGCAAGTAACATGTTCCTCCAAAGGAGTTCCTCCATTTTACTAAGTGAAAACTTTCACGGTTTGGGAGATCCAATTTTAATTTGTTCCTGCCCACATCAGGGTGGGTTAGGACTAGATGATCTTTAAGGTTCACACCAACTCCTTAACATTCCATGATTCTGTGGATTCCTTTTCTCTGCTTGACGGTTTTTCAGTCTGCATTTGAAGTTTCTGAATAGGACTCAAATCACTGTAATTGCAGTAGTCCACATAGGCTTCTCTTAGTCTCTATTAATGTTATTTTCTCTTCTGAATGAATATTCAGTAGTAGAGGAACTGAAACTCTGTAATCCCCTGAGGTAACAACTCTCAGTTAGCACTGAGTAGCATTTTTATGCTATGGAAATATTAATTTAGCAGTTATTAATTTGAAATTACATTTTTTTGTATATTTTCCATGAGCTGTTCTACATTCTATAAAAACTTTTAAATGTTGATAGTGACCTTCTGGGAAATGAGGCACCTAAGCAAAACATCTGTTCTGGAATGTTTTTTGTAGAAGTGGAAAAGCATCAAGAGAATACACTGAATTAACTTATCATTTAGTGATTAGAGGTTGGTGAGTCCCTAGAAATCAAGAGATGATGGGTTCAAATTAACTGAGAGTAAAAATTATAATGGTGCATCATGATAGGATGCCCTACCTCTCTGTTACTCAACCATAAACTCTGCAGCAGTTTTGTGAAATCAGCCCTTCATTTTCTTCATTTTCATGTCTACCCCGAAACACAATATTTTATTTTGGCTCAGAGAAAAGCAATTTCATCTCAGTTACATTTTGGGAAGCAAAAACCCAAACATTTCAGGTTTATTCAACCCATTTTTTCTAAGTGGGGTTCGTCAGTCAATGAAGTGGGTAGAGGGGGAAGAGAAGCGTGGGGCATCATTGATCTGTGTCCCCCAATTTAATTAGCCTAAAAGGCATTTTTTTCCTCTCACAGGCCAAGAAACCAAAATATGTATTTATTTATTTAGAACTGGAACAAAGATGAAAATCAACACACAGAAAAAATTGCTGTTTGGATGAAGAGAGTTCTATTTACTTCCCCACAAGTAGTACTGTCTAAATCCTTTTACACAGGACGCCTGAAATCCTTGCAGTGCTCTGCAGTGCTCTGTCACTAACTTGTAAATATGTAGGAAAGAAGAAAATCAGCAGTAACAGACTAAGGCAGTAGCAATGAACTGTGGAGTCAAATTGGTGATAACAACAGGAGTTTAATATTAGCCATTAACCTCTACAACATCCCTGCATTCAACTTGGAACCAACTCGCAGAAAATATTACCTTCCCTATTGATATGCAGCCCAAGAGAAATTTTCACTTCTGAAGCACTAGCAATTAGAAAATCTACTGTTGGTTCAGACTGTTGAGGACAAAAGAGCTGAAGTAATTGTGAAGCTTAAAATGGATGCTCAAAATTTTGCAAGCAATTTTTTTTGTGGAAGAGCTTTTCATTTCTGTGCAGATATATGATTTCTCCTGCAGAGACTGCAGGTCATCTTCAATAGTGAAATACAGATTTCTGAATTGCAGGAGGCGGGGAAGTGCATGGCTTGCTGAAACTTTAAGCAAATTCTTGGCATTAACAAAGTAACTAAAACTGGTTATGTGCAAGTACAAACACTTCAGGGGAAATATATTTTTGGGGGTGGTAAATACATTTTTTGGGGGTGTTAGGGGAAAGAAAGGCAGGAAGACAAAACATTTCCTTCAGTAGCATGTTTTAAGCAGTTCTCTTTGAAGAGACTGCTGCTCATATGATCATTTCAGTTTTCGTAATCAGAGGTGGTCAAGTTTCTCAGGAAGAGGTGAGGTACTTTTTTGAACACAGTTCATCTTCTTCCAGCTCTATCAGACAAGCTTCTGGGAACACAGCCTGAAGTACCTACCAGTGGCTCTAACACAAGGATAATCAACATGCCAAAATAGTATTGTTTCCTGCCAAACACTGCCTTGCATTTATCTTCGGATTGTTGTGGATAAGAACAATGTTACCACAATGAAAGTAATAGCCAAGTTGGGGTATTTTTTCAGTTTTGGAACATCTCACAGATCTAATTCATTACTTTGAAGACACTTACCTCTTTGAACCCTTGTTATGCTTACTGTTTGTTAAACCCTCATTCCATAGTCTCAATTCTTCTGAAAGATCTGGAATTTATGCATGGAATTATCTGTTAAAATATGTGCAATATTCAAACTTCCTTTAAGTTCCTTTTGTTCCTAAATTTTACGTTCAGTATGTAGAACCAGATTAACCTGTTCTTTCATTCTGTGAATATCTGAAAGCCTTTCTCCAGCACTAATTGTCTTTGAGAGGGTCTTACATTATCTCATAACTTTGCCATCTTAAAATATCACAGTATTTTAATAATGAAATGTAAACAAAACAACAACAACAAAAACCCACAAAACCTGTCCCCTGGAAATGTTGAAGTGATTTTGTGATGCAATTAATTTCTAATTAATTCATAATGTAAGCATTGCTCCTAGCCTGTCATCTTATGAAACTCTTTTCAAAATGGATCATAATATGAAAGGAAAACTAATGATGGCCTTTCAGCATGACTAAGCTTGACTACATACTACTTCTTCTTCTCCAGTTAATTTCTGTCCTTCAGGGGGAAGGTGAGGACAATTTCTTGATATGCTAAAAAAGTGGGAAAAGTCTTCAGATGGGTTTGCTGGAAGCAGAGAGAAACTGAAATTAAAAAATTAAGTAACCAACCCCCAAGCCCCCAAGAAAACAAGAATCTGTGTGCTTAATGACATATCTATATTTATCAGACTCATGGATTTAATTTAATTTAGTGCTTTAGGTTTAGATACAGAAAAGAAAATCTTAAATTCAAAAAACGAAACCCCAAGTCAAACAATTCCTGTAAGAGTTTTAGCATTAAAGGAAAATAGATATTCCTTTCAAATTCTGAAACATTACAATTCCTCACCATACTAAATGGTGGCTCTGCATTGTCTCCTCTCAATGTCAGCTTTTTTCTACTTTTCTGTCCCATCAAGAGAAAAAAGGTTAGTTCCTAGCACTGTGTAGACTCCATTTTCTAAATCACACTGATTTGTCTCCATCATTCTTTTGGCTAGTTTGAGGTCCTTCCTAAGCTAAGTTTTTCCTCCCTAATGGATTTTATTGATAAACATAAGCAGTCCACCCCAAACATCTATTTTAATCTTCCATCTTGTGTATTTATAAACAAGTTATTTTTTAACTGATTCAAGTTAAAATAATGCTATGAATTTAGGCTGTTCTAGAAAAATGAAAACAAGATTTAAACCAATACAAGCATTTTGAATCTTCTTACATGGCTTCACCTTCTTCATTCTTAAAAGTTCTCAAATTTTGTAGTTGTTTTTGCAGAATGAATAAGGCACTAAACCTAAAATCAATAAGTATCATACTGGGACTTTCACAATTATAGGAGTCAAAGAGTTGAAGTTTTAAAAAAAAGTGTGATATACGGAATATTGAGATAAACTGAAAGACTTTGCACTGTTATAAGTATGATGTCTATCATATTCATTGCAATTTTGCTGTCAGAGGTAAGGTTGATGTCAGTTATTCAGATTCTTTAAGCATAGTAAAAAAATGAGTATCATTCTCTTGGGCAAAAACTAAAGCAACACAAGACACTATTAGGGATATGAAAATCTTTTAGTTGGCATATTTACAGTATATTGAAAGCACAATAGGAAGCATTAAAAGCCACTTCAACTTCTACGTGATAAATTTATATACTCTTGCCTAAATATTTTCAGATCTCCACGAAATGTTATCACCAAAATAATGATAAAGTCATAACACTGTCCCATTCGATGTCTTAATCAAAGTCCTATTTCTTTTAAAGAATTGAAATGTTTGAAGCTACTCCTTGGGATTCAAAAGGTGACTAAACTCCTTACAACAAACACGTGGTGAGAAAAAATTCTGGGGGAAGCCTGTAAATGCACAACTGGATAATATGACTGAAAGCCAAGGAAATAAATAACAAGGTTCTTTTCACATGCTCATCTCCCACCGAAAAATGGGAAGGGTATAAATAATCAGTTTCCTATAGATATTTCAGAAAACAAGGCTAATGTAACAGACAGAGGTTTTAGCAACATATGCACTGGTTTTTTGCTACTTCTTTCACCCAGTACCATCTGTCCCATGCCAGGATATTTGTTTCACTAGCTATCCTTTCCAAAAACTAAAAAAAATAAAAATGTCTTGTGTCAGAAGCCAAGAAACTGCTTGGAATGTATAAGTAGATTTTTTCTTTTATACAGGCCACAGCCATATCCTATTTAATTGGTGTTATTCTAACTTGATTAAAAGACTTTAACATGCAATTTTTTTTTTTGCAAGACTGATGCTGAAGATTATTGACATGAACAGACCAGTGCCATTAGGGTGATGAACTATGTAGGAATTGGAAAAGAGAGGTCACTACAATGAATAAAAGATATAACAGTTCTTTAAAACACAAATCAATATTGTTAAAAAGAGACACCTTTCTCTTGCTCAACCTCCTTTTTTCTTTTATTTTAAAATTTTTTTTGGTCTTTTTTTCATGCTCCTTTTAATGAAGATTCTCATACCACTACATCTTTGCCTCTTCACATTGCTTTTATTTTCTCTTCCCTTTTAACCCATTTTCCTTGTTGATCTCTCTCTTTATACTTCTACTTAGTAAAGTACAATGACTCCAAATTTCTCCTGCAAGTCACTACTAACTTTCAGCAGATGGCACTGTTATTTAGTCTAACTATTAGGTCAACATAATTAACTTACACCCTGTCCTTAAACAACAAAATATAAACTCCTTTTTGTCTGCATTTCCACCTTATATACAAAACCAGTGTCAAAATTACTGAAAAAATGCTATAACATTATTTTAAACATGGATGTGATAAAAATATGTTACTAGATGCCAGATCTTCTTTAAAGAGACTCTGGGATAATTTGAAAAAAGCTACTTCTCTTAGCAAACAAATTTGGGGGTGAATTTAGAGCATGTCCATAGCCTCATTGCCCTACAACCCTGGTGTGGTTGGTGTGGTTCCCTCTGTGTGTCTGAGGGACGGCTGCAGGCAGGAGTGCAGATCCCCTCCTGTGTGTGCTGCAGGCTCGGCCTGGCACGGAGCCCGCCGGGCTCTGCACTGCAGGTTCCCACAGATGCCCAGGGAGCGTGGTGCGGAATGAGCAAGTGCTCTGCCAATGCTGTCAGAAAAACATGCAACTCCTGTCAGCTCCAATTACAAGGAGAAGATGAATCATGTCTCTTAACTCTGTCCCTGGTGGCACTCTGGCTGCTTGAAGGCAGTTGTAAGCAGGAGTTTCTCCAAGCTGCTGCCAGACCCACTGTTTTCCCAGCAGCTCCATTTTGAGGTTCCCTGAGGTGGAAAACCATATTCTACAGTTTGCTCAGACCTATCCATGAACTTCTACTTGCAGTTGTTCCCATGATGTTTCTCTTACAGTTAGCACTGGCTATTTTACCTTTAAGACATCCTCCATAGCCTTTCAGCTTCAGCTGCCTTTCATCTTCTTGCCAGAGCAAACTCCTAATGGTGGAGTTGCCAAAATTTTTCCAGCCCTGAGACTATTACCTCCTGTTGTTCTTCCACCATTTGGGAGAAACAGGAAAAGTAGACAGGGATGGGAAACAAAAGTTTTATATGGTATGAACTGGGCACTCCTTGTGATCAGCACTACTGTGCTGAAGGGGCGCACTTTGAGTCTAGGCACATAAATAAGAGACAGGCTACAGGACATTGTTGTGGACAAAGCTCTCTGGGAAATTGCTGCCACGGGGTACTTCTCTAAAGCACCTTTGGGGAACAACAGGATGAACAGGAGGTCTGTGTGAAGTTACAGGGCTGCTACCTCACTCAGAGCACATGGGCAACGGGGGACAGGCCACACAGCTGTAGCACTGTGATGGACGAATAAAGACTCTAGGAAGCATGCCTGGGAAGCTAGGGAGGGTGAGCTGCCTGTTATGTGAGCAGCAGGAATGCATGAAGCTCTGCCTAGACATGGGCAATGAGCCAGTCATTAGCTGGGCCAAGAGCAGGCCAGCCACTGTTGGTGATATTGTGGTGGGTGTCTGCTACACAGCACTTGATCAGGATGTAATAGCAGATGAAGCCTTCTTCAGGTAACTGGGAGAACCCTTTAGCCAGCTCTGGTCCTCATGGGGAATTTAAACCTCATAATACCTGCTGAAGTGACAACAGAGGAGGTTTGGGGAGTGTAGAGACAATGAATTCCTAACACAGGTGATCAAGGAGTCAACAAGGAGAGGGCACTGATAGGTCTGATTCATACAAGAACTGAACAGGAATGTGAGGGTCTGAAGCTGCCTTGACTGTAGTGAACAAGAGATGGTCAAGTTCAGGATCTTCAGAGAAGAAAACAAGGCTAAAAGCACGATCACATCCCTGGTCTTTTTGAGAGCAGAGTTCAGTAATTTCAGGGACCTGCTTAGAAGAATCCAATGTAATTAAAAAAAAAAAAAGGGATTCCAGGAAAGCATGAAAGCTGTTTGACTTTGAGGAGTCACCCACAATGACTCATTCCAACACACAGAAAATCAAGATAACAGAGCAGGAGAACTTCATGGATCAACAAGTATTTTCTGACTAGTCTAAAATGTTAAAAGGAAGCATAGAAATTATGTAGGCATCACTGGGAAACCCAGGAAGAACATAGAGATATTGCTCAAGCATGCAGGGATAGTATTGTGGAAGCCAAAGCCCACTTGGAGTTGAATTTGACAAGGGATGTAAAGGAAGAAAGATTTATACAGGTACATAGTAAGGTAGTTTTACACAAAAAGTAAGAGCCATTTCTGCCCTTTCCCTTCACTCACCTATCTTAACCCTCCTAAACATTATTATTACTTTCAATGGCAGGATCCTCTTCTAATTTCCTTTGCTCCAACCATCACCTTCCAAGCTTCACAGTTCCTTAAATATTATGTCTTTTCCTATTTGCCATTTTAGTTGTATTTTTTTCTGTACTCCTCATCTCTGCTTCTCATTCCTCTCATACTTCTTTTTCTTTTTCCCCTGACTATCAAGCCACTTCTCAGAGGAAGTCATAGTTCACCATCTCCCAGACGTTTACGTAATTAAGGCCAATTAAGTTGTCAGGTTTTGTACAGCATTCGTCTATGATTCATAGACTGAGAATGGAGGTACAGAAGCAAAACCTTTTTAGATGCTTTCCTTTTATTCATGAAAGACTTACTGCTGCTATTCCCATGCCCTCCCTCACTCTTACATAGCTTCCCTCTGGATTTCATGCTTCCTGGTGCATGTTGATGTCCCATCCTGTCAGTCTGTTTCCATTCTCCCTTTGCCATTCACTGAACAGTACCCAAAGCCTTTCATCCTTCATTCATGTTTAAGTTTCCCTGAAAAACTCTTAAATTTCTCCACATTTTTGTCTGCTTGCTTAATAATTAGAAAATCTTACAAATTCTTTAACTTCAGATCTGACTTTCCTACACATGCATTCATCTTAGCTATGATTCTGCAAATCTTTTTAGAACCAGCAGCTCATCACAGGCTGCTTTCATGAAGCCTTAATCCTTACTCCAAACGTTATGTTGCAATTGCTTTTCAGTCTTGCTAAATGGAGAAACTTAACGTTGGAAAGCTTCCAAGTGCATCAAAGTGGGGAAAGGGTGCTAAACAGTAATGAATCCAGGAGCAGATGGTGTGGCTCTGTGATTGCTGTGGAAAATATTTAGACTTCAATAAACATACAAATACTAGGAGAGGAGAAACTATGTCATCTCTCCTAATATTTTTATTTAAACATATTTTTCCTGGTAACGTGATAATATGAAAATCATGTTTTCAAAAGACTGTCATTTAACGTCATTAACAAATAAGAGTATCATTGCAGATTAAGTTGTTTTCCAAATTGCATCATTGCTTGCTTATCAGAATAATTTTATGGCATATAAGCATCATTTACATATGGATTGTGGTAGTATCTTATTATCTCTATCACTCAAATAACTCTTCTCATAAGAATTTTAGTTTTCTGGATTAAAATGAACAAAAATAATTTGGACACTGGGAGGTGAATGTGTTTATTACAAATGTAATATAATATAACTTGCTGGTTGGAAAAAAATCCTTTGTCTGTTGGACTACAAATGAAGAGCAACTGCCCTCTTATTGGGCCAGCCAGGGAGAAGAGATGGAAAATGTGGATGGAAACTGCAGCTGCCATTTTCTGAAGAAGCCGGAATATAAGACGTCAATGGCCCCATGGATTATTAACTATTGTTGTTCTTTTTGACATGAAATGTGTAAGATTTAAAAATATCTATAATTTCAAAAATTAACTTTAACAATAATGTGAGAAATGCGGTCTGTGTTCTTTGGTTAAATAACTCACCTAGAATTGAATAAAGATGCTAGCTGTTAAGCTTTTGACCAAATAAATTAATTTATACTCTATGAATTTGTCATTCTTACATTATCTTGTTTTTTCAGTAAAAATACTATCTTACAGCCAAAATATTGACTGTCTGAAAACAAAACAGATTTTAGCATAAAACCCCTAAAACTCAATATTTTTGAAATATTTGGCTGTAAATCTCAAAAAGACATATTGAAAATTTTTGTCTGTCCCTTTGGAAAAATAATTACTACTCCTCTTGTTTCCCTTCCACCATCCAAAGTTGACTTAAATTGCTTAATTACAGGTAAGAGTTTCAATGTTTAGCATTGTTCTTTAATTCAGAAACATCCCATCATCCTGTTCCGGCCCAGACCAGGACAAAACCTTCTCCAAGAGGTAGAGTCATGTACAAAGAAAGACCTTACATACTGAAAAAGTACAAAACATAACAGAAACAGATGCACTTTTCTAGTATTAGGTAACAACCTGATTTATGAGATGGAAAACTATTTAAACCAGTTAAGTACTTCATGAACATTGACATGTCATGAATATTGCACATCTTCACTATAGATTTTATTTGGTTTATCCTTTAACTTAGTCTTATCATTCATGAGAAGCAAAATACTCTCTGCCTTAGTGGAACAGCAAAATGTATTAGAAGTAACATTCCTTAAAATTTTGGAAGTCCTATGAAGTATCTGAGTCTTTACTTAGCACACTGAAAATTTTTCCATGTATTTCTTCCCTATGCAGTTTCTTTGCAACATTGCTGAAACTTTTTTACAGCTTTGAGACAAGATACTATTTTAACAATTTTAAATAGCAACATTTAAAAAGATCAATTTTGTCATTTTACACATAGTCAGGGAGAATTATTATTGTTACCCATCCTTGACTGCCATTGCTTTGTAAACAAATGGAACCCTTTAAATTAGTTGTTTGGGTTTTTTTAAAAATATTATTGATTATCTTCTGTAGCTTCTTTCTTCTCATTTTTGATGGAGCAAAATATCTTTACTTACTGTAGAGCATCTGATATGAAATGACTTGCAACATAATGGTAAACTACCTACATAAGCAAGTTGTGTCTGTTCTCCTTTTGAAAATAACACTCTTCATGCATCTAGAATAAATATTTTCTAAATTTTTTTCATTTATCTAGGAGGAAAACATGGTTTGAGGGCAGGGATCTAGGTTAAATAAGATACTGGGTTTTGCATACATCTAGGAAAAAGATGCACGTGTCTGAAAACCCCAAGACTTTATTTTCCTTAACAGATTATATTTACCTATTAGAGTTACTTTTGAGAAAAAGTATGGCTAAAGCCTAGGCAAGAGAATTCCACATTTCAGAAGCACCAGACTATCAGTATCTTTACTTTCATTCTAAAAACTAATTACAATACGAAAGTTAATTTTTAATTAGATGCAACTCATTTTCTGAAGATATAAAATTACTTCCCAGCTATAATAATGTAGTTAGATAAGGTATATTTTAATTAGTTCAGATATGTTAAATTGGAAGTAAGGGAAGACACCAATTTGGACAAATGCACAGTTAAGTGCATCTCAAGTAGGAGGACTGTAATTTATTCACATGACCAAACACAAAAGTAAAAGCTTTTCCAGGACTATTAATAACTGACTGAGGAACCTGGTTCCAAAAATTCTGAAGGAAGCATATGGTAAGGAATCTATTACAATAATTATAGTGGCATCAATTACATCACTACTGCATTGAATAATAGCTATACAGAGTATTTCAAACCAGAGCAAAGTATATGCATTTATCTGTATCAACCGTATTTTATAATGAGTTTTCTCAATGGCAATATGGGAATTTCAACATTTGCTCCCACTTTCTTTTTGTGGTTTAACTTTCTGCACAGAGACTGCTGCAAGTACAGATCAAGAAGTGAAATGCCAGAGGAGATTTATGGCAGGTTGACCAGAGTCTTCAACGAAATTTGGAAGATATTACAGCTATTTGATTATTAGACTCATTTCTAAAGTCAGTAGGATTCTTTGTGATGCTGATGAATTTCTTCAGTGTGACAGGACTAGTAAGCCTGTAACATGTTTGTGCAATCCACAGGGGAGGAGTACAAGAGCTTTTATGAAGATGATGCAAAAGTGCTTGGTGACCAAACACAGTCAAGGACTTTACATGCTCAGGACAAGTTGGTAATAGACATTCCTAGAGAATGCACATCAATAAATTTAACTTTATAATTCAAATAGGCAATGAGCAGTTACTGAGATAAATTCTCTACTTTTTTTTTTTCCTTTTTTAAAGAAAAGTTGTAGTGGTGCTTAGCTTCTTCTGGCATTCCTGCAATAGTTGAGGCACTCCTGTAGAGATCTGTGACAGACCACAGGTTGTTTTTGTTGGCAGCACGAAAGAAGCAGAACCTGATAAAACACCAGTATAGACCTGGTCATGTTCTCATGACCCAGGAATATTTGAACATTGCCTGAATCAGGGATTCATAGAATCATCAAGATTGGAAGACAACTTCAAGATCATCTAGTCCCATCACCAATTTAGCACCACCATAATCATCCATGAAGTATATCCCCAGGTGACACATTCACCCTTTGAACACTTCCAGGCACGAAGACTCCATCACCTCCATGGGCAACTTATTCTAATACCCAACCACTTTTCCAGTGAAATTTTCCCCTGGTGCAATGTAAGACCATTTCTTCTCATCCTTTCACTCGAAACAAGGCAGAAGAGACCAACCCCCGCCTGACTGCAACCTGCTTTCAGGTTATTGGAGAGAGCAAATAGGTGTCCCCTGAGCCTTCTTTTCTCCAGGCTAAACAACCCCAACTCCTTCAGTTGCCCCTCACAGGACATGTCTTCTAGACTCTTCACGAGCTCCATTGCCCTTCTCTGGAGACACTCCAGCACCTCAGTGTCCTTTTTGAACTGAGGGGCCAGAACAGGACTCAATACTCAACACCAAGTACAGGGGGAAAATCATTCCCCTGCTCCAGCTGGCCACACTATTTCTGATACAGACCAGGATGCCATTGGCCTTCTTGGCCACCTGGGCACATGCTGCCTCATGTTCAGCCAGCTGTTGACCAGTAGCTCCAAATCCCTTTCTGTTGAGCAGCTCTCAAGCAGATCCACACTCCCACCTAACCTGGTATTTATGAACTTACTGAGGGTGCTCTCAATCCCCACGTTCAAATTGTTGATAAAGATGTTAAACAGGGTCAGTCCCAATGCTGAGCCCTGGGGAACACCACCGGTCACTGATCACCAGCTGGATGTAGGTCCATTCCCCGTTCCTCTCTTGCCCCAGCTGTCCAGAGAGTTTTTCGACCAGAGAAGAGTATGCCTGTGCAAGCTATGAGCTGTGAGTTTCTCCAGGAGAATGCACTGGGAAATGGTGTCAGATGCTTTACTGAAGTCTGGATAGACAACACTCACAGTCTTTCCTTCATCTGCTAAGTAGGTCACTTTATCATGGAAGGAGATCAAGTTGGTCAAGAAGGACCTACCTTTCATAAATCCATGCTGGCTGGGTCTGGTCATCTCCCTGGTTGTTCTGTATATGTTGTCTGATGGCACTCAGGATCATCTACTCCATGACCTTTCCTTATACTGAGGTCAGGCTGACAGGCTGTAGTTCCTTGGATTGTCATTCTGACCATTCTTGTAGATGGGTGTTACATTTGCCAATTTCCAGTCAACTGAGACTGGTTAACTGGGACTTTTCCAGTTAACCAGAACTGCTGGTATATAAATGATTGAAAGTGGCTTAGCTTTTGCCACCCCACAGACTTGTGGGTGTCTCATTGGCATAGCACCTCACCTGGAAATCCCATTTCCTCCTGGGTTTTGGGGGCTTCATTCAGCTCCCCATCACTAACTTCCAGCTCTGAGAGATGGATATACAGAGTACAACTGGTTTTATTATTAAAGACTGATGCAAAGAAGGCATAAAGTGCTTCAGCCTTTTCCTCATCCCTGACCTTATTCTACCCTCTGCATCCAGCAAAAGATGGAGACTCTCCTTAGCTCTCCTTTTTCTACCAATGTATTTATCAAAACTGATATCCAGTGGTCCATGATTTTGTCATGTTTGTGGTTTTCCCTCTTCCCTAAACCTCTAGCTTGCAGTTTCCCAAATTTCTGTAGGTACAGCAGTCAGCAAGAGCCCCTTTCTTGCACAGTGACCATCAGCTTTTTGGCTGAGTCCTGACCAGGTCCAAGAGTGTTTGGAGACTGTACCTCTGCTATGGGGCAGGGTGTTTCTTACCAAGCATCCTGCTCTCTGAGTGTGGGGTCTGCAGCTGAAGGATGATGTAGGGTTTGTCTCTTTCCTGGCATTCCTAAACACCCTTCCTGCAGCAGCCCCAAGAACCCTCTTAACAGGGAGAAGTGAGGGGACCAGGACAGCAGGGAGCACTCCAGGGCAGCACTTCACTGCAAGGATGTGCCAGCATGAGGACCAGTGTGTGCTTCAGATAAAACATCATTTAGCAGCTTTTCTGCCTGCTTCTTCTCCTTTCTTTCTCAATTTTTTTTTGAAGATTTTTTGGTCTAAAGATTAACAACCCTCCCTAATTGCTCTCCGGACAAGCTTTCCTAAGTGGTGCCAGGTAAGGTTGAAAAATAATAAAACTGAAACAAGTTCTACACCCAGCTTACATGTGTAGCATAACACTGATAATCACAGAGTGTTTATTTGTTACCTGAGACTTGCTGCTTCTCCATTCAGAAGAACTTGGATTGTGCTACATATCCTCACAGGAACTTCTCCTAATTTTTCACCCTGATCACTGGTTATTAATGCAGCTTACTTTGTCAGGCTTTCATTTAGCATGGGAAAGTGTATATATTCCTTTGTGGAAAAGGGAAGGAACTGTGTGCTATCATAGAAAGGCTATAGGGATAAGAACCAATTCAAAGCTCAGAATTTTCTCCCTTTTGAAAATGAATGTAGTGCAGCTAATGTCGAGAAGGAAAGAGCACACCTTCCACAGCAAAAAGAAGAAAAAATCTCTAAAGTAGTGTTCCAGGAAAGTCAGGGCATAGCAATTAGGAAATTTTCATCCTCTGTCCTCCCAAACAGAAAATGAATTTCCACCAAAATTAAGTTTAAGACAAATGATAGAGACATTTCTTTGTGTTTATGTGTTTTCCTTTGCCATACAAATGGACAAAGGATGTTTCCATTTATGTCTCAGTTTAAAGTTGAGTCTTTTGCATTGGAACATCTTGATTCGTCAAAGCAAACATTCATCCGGTCTAGCTGACAATCATCTGTTTCTAAGCAATCGTGGGATTTCACAGGAGATGGGAGTGTTTGCCTCAACCCTGCCATGGGTGCAGCCCTTTGGCTGTTTGGCATCTGCTGTGAAAGACAGTTTTGCAGTGATGCCCAGCTGACCCAAATTCAGTGTTCCAGGGAGATACAGAGCTCAGTGATGGAGAACAGACTAATCACATTCTATGCAGTGATGGGCAGGATTATCCTTACAAGTGGAAAGAGAATCACCCTAAACAACTGATTAAACTGCTACACTGTGGTGGCAAACAGCACACAAAAAGCTTCACTGGCCACTAAAAGTCACAGGAGTAGATCTGTTCTAACAACCCAACACTGATTTTTGTGGGGGACAAACATTTTAACTCCGTGTAGTTATATGTGTAGTTTTATGCTGTCTTATGCTCTCTGTCTTTCCAGCTAGCCCTCCTTGTCCTCCCACACTCATCAGTCAGGCACAATTACACAAACCTAGCTGATAGTGCATGTCAGAGAGCAAACCTACACATAAATCTTCATAATTCTCTCTGGCAACACAAGACAAATCCAACTACAGCTCTTTGCAGTTAACAATTTCTAAAATCAACAGTCTTGGTTGTTTTACAGGAAAAATGTTTAAAACATTTTAAAAGCAACTTGTCTTTGAACTAGAGACTGTATAATTTTTCAAACATTATACTTTTTCCATGTATAAACACACACATTTGTGTGGACATATGTATATCTATACACATACCAGAAATTCTCTTTCCAGAAATACTTTGGTCTCCAAGTCAATTTCAAAGACACAGCAAAAGACAGAGATGGGATCAAAGCAGATAATTTGAGATTTTTGCATCTAAGGATTGACAAAGGTGGATGATGAATAAATTAATTTTATATTATTCCTAAGTCCTGAAAATGAATGCATTAACAAATGAAACTGTACCAGAAAGATATAATTTGCTCTCTTAGTTCACGGTTAGATTAATGAAAGAATCGAGCAAAGAGTGATAAGACAAAACAGTTTCAAATTACTTCATTTACATTAGTGGCAGACTCAGAAGTGTGCATCTAGCAGATTAAATAGCTGTGGTTAGGGGTTAGGATAACGGATATAAAAAAGGTTTTCACCTAAATACAGATATGTATTTACGGTGGAAAAGTATCTACAGGGATTTGAATCTGTCATTAAGGGGGCTGATTTTTTGGTTTGTGGTTCAGGATTTTTATTTATAGAATTTATTTTTAGGGGAAAGAGAAAAGACTAGACTTCCTATCTCATTGCAGAACCTCTCTCCATTATCAAAAGTTCCAATCTTGCTCTCAAAGTCTTCAAAATTCTCTTGCAGTTAGCATCTTCCCAACTCTGTAACTTGTCTGCCCTTCTCCTTACCTCATATTTTATAACAAAAAACACCAGCTCCTTATTTTTACTTAAGTCTCTTACAGACTGTCCTTGCTTTGGTTATAACTCATTATAAACAGATAAACTCACATGACCAACTGTGGTCTGAGCATAATGTTCTTGGGTAATTTTTTCTTATTTTTCAAATTTCCTTGTCTTTACTCTTTTCTCCTTTTTTTTCTGTAACAATCCATGCAATTATTCCATTCTTTTTTTTCAAGTCCATGAGACTCTATCTATAAATTGCCTTTTGCTAAAAAGCCTAGACTCTCTTTTCTTCATAAACACAGGATTAGCAACCTGATCAAATATTGAATGGTGTCCCTGCCCATGTAAGGTGGTTTGGAAGTAATGATCTTTAAAGTCTCTTCCAACCCTATCCATTCTATGATTCTATGACTTTTTTAGTGAAAATATATTGGATTTTTGCTCATTACCAGTGCCATTGTCAACTACAGTCTGTGCTTTGCTGTATTGTATTTGACAAAAAATATATTTTCATCTACATTTTCTCATTCAGTATCTATTGGTTTCTTCAGCTGCATTAAGGTACCAATCTACATAGCCTGTGGATTGAGAGAACTCACATTGTAAGAATTTTCCCATTTCAATTTACATAACTGCATTTCCAATTAAATCAAAGGGAAATTTTTTCTGATTCCACAAAAAAACCCACTGAGCACTATTGAAAGTCCCCTTGTCATTTTTTCAGTTAAGAACATACAGCTAGTATTTCTAAAGGACTGTAAACAGAATTCATGTTTACATTTCTCAAATTTATTGCTTCTATTAGTGTATTTATTACAAGGAAGCCAAAAAATTCACTCTTCAACATAATGCACATGACATTTTTACCTTTTTTCCTTAATTAAAAAAAAATTAATTTTAAAAAGGGAAACAGTTCAGTCGTTTGTGCTTAGGTAGGGCACTGCTAGTGCTAAAGGTTCTCTCAGAAGCTTTCTTACCAGTCAGAAGTTATTTTATTATAAAGGTCTGAGTAAAACAAGAAGGGCTAAAAGTTCTTGCAAGACGACAGAACTCAGAAGGTACCAGACGTCACCCTGGGCCACTTCTATTCTGGTCTGAACATCCATAAACTACCAATGAAACTCCAATGTGAAGCTACTCCTTAATACTCCAAACCAATCAATTAAACAAAGGGAGTCCCTACAACTAGAACATGATTAACAGTTTATTCGGCTATTCATGCTAATTCATTTCAACATAGTCCATCCATAGGAAGAAGTGGTTTGTTCATGGGAAGTAGATGCACTACCTTTCAACTGCCAAATTAGTTCATTTAAAAAAAGTACTTTGGTGCTAAGACTCCACATTTCATTATTCATTTTCACAAGAAAGATTTTTTTTGGTGTTAAAACTCCAACTGAAAGTAGATATGGGGTAAACAGCAAGTCTTACTCCTAACCAAATACCCATATATACATTTCTACATATATACGTTTGCAAAATAATTCACTCAGTTCAAACTGAAGGGGAATTTAATCAATTCCACACCGTTGCTGAGGAGAGGGCAAGCATTACTTCCCTCAGCCTGCCAGCAACATTCCTCCCGATGCGGTGCAGGCTGCCATCAGCCTGCTTTGCTGGAAGCATGTGTTGTTGGCTTGCATTAAACTTGCTGCCGACCAGGACCCCCAGGTCCTTCCCACAAAACTCCTTTCCAGCCAGCTACTCCCAGCATGTGCTGATGCCTTTGCTGCAGGCACGCTCTGCCCCACCATCCACAACGGGCAGAACGGGACGAGAAGGGCGCTGCCAAGGATGGACAAAAAGGGGGACTTTCTTTAGGGACAGTGGGCCAGGAGAGGCCCAAAGGCGGCGCGGCACAGACACCGGTGTCAAACTAAGAGTTCTTGTTGGTTTTCATGCAACAAAAGGTTTCCCCTT